>BQNB010000633.1:0-159784 GCA_026074375.1 Tanacetum coccineum | reverse complement strand
AAAAGTTGCAAAGTTGCAATGATTGCCATTAACGTGTTTCCAAGAAATGAAATGTTGAGAAAAGTGAAAGTGATGTTTAAAAGGTAATTCATAGAAGGTTCTAAACAAGGGCATTTTGGAAACTTACTAGTTTACAAAGTGTACACTTCATAACATTGCGTGAGGACAGCAGCATTGGGGCCTTCATCCACGTCTGAGTCATATGCATCCTCATGATTGGCTTGAAACATGTTTGTTGTAGTCAGTGCCTGAGGTTGATCATAAGGTGCGGTGCATTCCACATCAGCGAGGAATGCTTCAGCTTCAGCATCTAACACATCTCCGTCGGTACCAGCTGCATTTGTTTCTTCATTGGTTGCCATTGATTAACTTTGTTTATGAATGATCTGATCTTAAGTGACTGTTGATTGATGACTTAGTGTGAGGTTTATGATTTTCGGGTAAATTTGAAACAGTAAAATGCTGTTTTGAGGCTCTAAATGACCTCGAATGGCTTAAAAATGACAGGGCTCTCGCTCGAAGAGGAAGAGTCTTGACCGTTGGGCCGTTTCCAAGCTGGTATAAAAATTTCAGAACAGTCCGACAAAAAAATTATTTTTGCGGCTAAACAGTATTTTGCGGCAAAAACAAGCAAAACGCAATGAGGTTGTGGTCAAAACGCAATGGAGTTGTTGTCAAAACGCAATGATATCTTCCTCAAAACGCAATGAAAGTTTTCTCAAAACGCAATGAAAGTTTTCTCAAAACGCAATGAAATCTTCCTCAAAACGCAATGAAATTTTTCTCAAAACGCAATGAAAGTTTTCTCAAAACGCAATGAAGTCTTCCTCAAAACGCAATGAAATTTTTCTCAAAACGCAATGCTTGAAAATTTTGGCAGCGTAGCGTTTTAGTCAAAACGCAATAGAAATCTTCAAAACGCAACCTGTATGCTCAAAACGCAATCTGTATGCTCAAAACGCAACATGAATATTCTCAAAACGCAACATGAATATTCTCAAAACGCAACATGAATATTCTCAAAACGCAACATGAATATTCTCAAAACGCAACATGAATATTCTCAAAACGCAACATGAATATTCTCAAAACGCAACATGAATATTCTCAAAACGCAACATGAATATTCTCAAAACGCAACATGAACATTCTCAAAACGTAACATGAATATTCTCAAAACGCAACATGAATATCCTCAAAACGCAACATGAATATTCTTCTTCTTGCTTTTCTGCTTTATTTTAAATCACTTCGAACCCAAACACAAACAAACCACGCCTCTTTTTTGATTAATTCGAACGAAAGGATGAACAATAACAATCACGAAACGAATTTTTTCTTAATTTTCGAATCTACCTTAACCCTTTTTTTTTAAATTCGGTTCAAAAAAAACAAAACAAAACAAACAATCACTTTTGGCTCTTGAAAGATTAATGGCAAAAAGAAAGATTAAACATTAAAGAACTTTTGATTGAAATGAAACAAAGAGTGGCTACAAACTCTATATGATGGAAAAATGAAAATGAGTAGCTAACCTCATTTTGACTAAGACTAGGTCTATTTATACTAAAAGAATTTGCCTTTTAGGGCTTTCTATTTGGGCTTTTTACATCTTGGCCCTTATACATAATAAACATTAAATAACATAGTCTTTCGAGCTAGACTTTTGTCTTGTAACTTCGAGTGACCGAAGCTTCTTTGTTTGGGTCCATTTATGTGATCCTAACAAAAGGTATAATCAGTTTGAGCAACAAGGGGGAGGATTTAGCAAGCCTATCCTGTGCACCAGGCAAAAAATTGGCCATCTTCTTCAACACAACAACAAACTCATCCTTAGTCCGATGAATACTCAACCAACGCTCAAACCCAACACTGGCAGCCAAAGAAAGGAGTTCACCCTGAACTCTGCTAAACTCAACAGAAACAAGAAACTTCCAAACCAAACCCTGGAATTGGCCCCGAAAGAAGGATGCAAACTCCAAAGAAGTGGCCTTCAAACGAAGTGATTCGTCAGATAGTACACACTTATATAGCAACCCTAATACAGATCCTGACCGAATGCCCTTGACCAAGGCAAAAGGTCAAATTCCACAAAAGGATAAAATACACAAGATAGAATCAATTATAAAAAGATTCCGGAAGAGATATTCCCGGGTCGTATGTCCCAACGAGGCTGCAATTGAAAGTAATCCTGGTTTGATGAGAAATTGAATGATGGAGAATATATGATGGAAACACTGATATAATTACAACTAAAATTAATTAAATAAAACCTAATTTAATCTACGGGAAACAGATATAGGAAATGGGGATCTTAAAAACTACGGGAAACAAAATTAGTTATAGGGAAATCCTAAAATTAAATCTATACTAAAATACGGGGAACAGAATCAGGTATCGGGAAACCTAAATACTAAAAATTAAGAAAATAAATGCTAAATTAAATTAAAAATCAAAATTAAATTCTAATTAACTTAATTTGAAAAATAAAGAAAACTAGAACTAAAACGGAGGTCGTTTGAATGTAAAACGAAAAGAAACGGTAAAACGCACCCGGTAAAACGGGTCTAAGACTGAAATTTAAGAAAAATTAAGCCTAGTGTTGTGGAGTTGAGTACAATTGAGTTCACGGTTTTTTTACAATTCTTGGATTATAAGTAAACCGAGAGAAGAATCGATCTTTCACAGGATTGTACCAATCAAGAAAAAACCGTAAAAACAAAAAATGAACTAAGTCAGTTCTAGTTCGTTGTTAAGTAAAGCACCTAATTGCTGAACGGTTTATGCTTGTTCGTTCGGTTATTCGGTTGTCTAGTATCGATTCTAAAAGAAATAAATATTCGATGGTCCTAAGTTCGGAAATTTGTCCTAGTTCGATTGGTTATAGCTAGTTCGAATCTAACTAAGGTGCTCGGTCGATGGTCCCTATTTCGATGGCTCTTGTTTCGATGGTCCTTGTTCGATTCCACAAGAATCCAGCTATCGATGGTCCTAGTTCGATCAACTAAATATGTCCTACTTATAGTTTAGATGATCCTGTTTCGGTCCAAAAAAAAAGAAAGCTAGTATCGAGATAATATCGATCGACTTGTCCTAGGTCGATCCAATAAACACAAACGCGCAGTTCGATCCAAACTAAACGCTCGCTCGTTCTATCTTACGCTAGTTGAGTAATGCTTGTTCGATTGTCCTAAGTTCGAACCAAACACACTACGCATGTCCATCTTCGCTATTCGATCGAACCAACTCGTTCGAACCTGTTGAAGTCGCTCGTTCAAACCTTGCACAACTTACACTTGTTCGATCCTACTAGTAAGAGATGGAATTACTTGGCTCCTCTCTTTGATTTTGACTATTGTTGACTTTGACTTTTTCCACGCTCTTTCCATTCCGTGCTCGTTTTTGTCGATTATGTATATCCGTTTTGGTTATTTTTGTTCCTTTTTGTTGATATCCGTTACCTGCACAATAAAAATGCAAAACACACAAATACAATGTATTTTTGGTATGTTTTTAGTCTTTTAAGCACGTTTTATTAGGTCAAAGGTATGCGTAATTAAGCACATACCACTTGTGCATCAATATAATCAAACCTTTTTAGAATGGTTGATGCACTATTGTATTTAGAAACATAGTCTATTACTTTAGTCTTTGGTTTCCAAACCCAACAAGCTGAGGCCTTAACAACATTAACCTGGTTTCCCTTAACAGCATTTTGAACGTGCGTATGACTTAGCAACGCATGAAAGAACCACGAGGACACGCTATTAAGCCAAGTAACAAACTCGAACCACTAAGCTTACAAAAAAAACGAAAACCACGAAACAAAGCTTACAAATACGAAAATAACAATTAAAAACTAACAAAAACTAAACCCACCCGTGGCGAATGATACCAAATGTCGGTAACCCAATATCACTTTCACTTCATAATATGAAAACAAGAAAAATAAGATGAGAAGAATGGAAGAAATTTAGAGAGAAGTTAGAGAGGTGGAAGGTTTACACATACACTCAAATGAGAAAAATGGTAACCAACCAACCCCTTCTCCATACTTGGAGAGGGGTATTTATACTTAATACCAAGAGGCTTTCATGCCTTGGTATTTCTACGGGCCGGGCTCGGGATTACTTGGGCTTTCGCCCGATACACGTGACCGGTTAGATTACATTTAAGAGCCCGTTTACCCGTCTAGCCTAATACAACGTATATTAATTTAGTGACCGAGACCTAATATAATTATGAACGAACTTCCATTGTTCGACTCATTATTTTGAGGCTAACAATGTCTTTAGCTGTGATTGGGTCATGGGCTTATTTCTTTTAGCTCTTGCTCTTTCCTCTGCAAAATATTTCTTCCTTTGATTTACTAGATCAACCATCTTCTTTGCAAAATCTTCTCCTTGTAAGTCACTTCCTAGCATACTTTTTGACAACTCTGCATTAGCTTCAATCTTTTCTCTAATTAAATCCCAATCTTCATCTGTGTAATGCTGAGCTTCAAATTGAACTTGAGCTCTTCTTTTCTTTTGTTGCTCATTTAATTCTTCTTCTTCTTGAGCTCTTCTTTTCTTTTGTTGCTCATTTAATTCTTCTTCTTCTGCAATTCTTTGTGCTAGGAGAGAATCCAAATGTGGTTTGGGAGTGAAACCGTGGGAAAAGGGAGGTATAAGGTTGGCGGGAAAGGGTTGAGGTACGTTAGTGGTTGCAGGGTTTAAAAGGGATGTTTGGGGAAGAGGCAAGAGTGCCCCTCATACTTTCTTTCTCTTTTCATTTCTATCTTGGCCCGAGTTTAGTTATAAACTAGTTTGGAAAGTGGCATGGTTGGTCCTTGTTGTTTTTATAACTAAAAGAGTTAAAAGGTTTTGGGTAATTGCAATAATGGTCCCTGCGTTTTATAACTAAAAGAATAAAAGGGTTTTGGGTAATTGCGCAAAACCACCCTTGTGTTTGAATTTTTCATTTTTCTTTATTATAAAACAACTTTTAAAACTTGGCAACTTTGGCCCCTTTTCTTTATTTTTTCATTTTTAATTATAAAACAAGTTTTTAAAAATTTACATTTTTGGTCCTTGAGTTTTATAAAAAAGATGTTTTGGGCTAGTGGGCTTGGGTTTGTTATTGGGCTTGTATTGGGCCCAATTGAGTGTGTCTGGGCCCAATAAGGTTTAGGCTTATGTTATTGGGTTTTTTAAGGCCCAATAAGGTTCAGGTTTGGTTATTGGGCTTTTTCAAGCCCAATAAGGTTATGAAGTGGGTTTTGTGTGTTGGGCCCAATTGGGTTTGTTTGGGCCCAATAAGATTTAGGCTTATGTTATTGGGCTTTTTAAGGCCCAATAAGGTACAGGCTTGATTATTGGGCTTTTTCAAGCCCAATAAGGTTATGAAGTGGGTTTTGTGTGTACAATGGCTGAGATTGGCTGTAACTGGGTTGGGCTTCCCCTCCTCCGGCCCATCATATGGGTTAAGATTGCATCCACTAGTATTCTTCTTTCCGGCTCCGGTTTGACTGCTGATATCATTAATATAGACTCGATATCTGACTTTGGCCATTTTTGGACTTTGGCCTTTCTTTTGACACAGTCTTTTCCATTCCATGCTCAGATTGTGGTCATTTTTTGGCTTGTTTTCTGGTCTTTTGATGATATCCACTTTCCTGCAACAATACAAATGCAAAACAAACATATATTTGGCAGTTTTTCTGTCTGTATTTTGGTCATTTTAAGCCTCGTTTTTGGAGGTATAAGATATGTGTAATTAACACATATAATAATCTTAGGAGATATCTAGAAAGGATAAGTAAATATCCTTTCACACCGTTTGTAAAGCATTAGGGTTCCTTGGTGTATAAAAGGAACCTAAGGCACAATGTTTATGTACGTTAATTGAAATATCAAATAGAACATTAAGCTTAATAGAAAATTATATTATTGTTTTTTCTTAATTCTTGTGTTAAGATTCCGCATTAACACTTGATATTCATAGTCAGTGTCTCTCACATAGTTGATTTGGATTTATTCAAGTTAGCTATCGTCTTACAAAAGGCTAATCAGATCCTATACCAAGGACCTACAAGTGGTATCAGAGCCAATAGAGGGAACTTTTGAAATAAAAGACACAAGATCACAACAAACACTCTCCTACAATTCTTTACAAAATGGTACTACCACCTCTAATGATGAGTTCTCAACAACATCCTCAGTGATGATGAAGAATCAAACCATGTACGATGCAATCGACACTTGGTTTGCACCTAAACAACAACAACAAGGTGATTTCCTCAAACAACTGCTATCTCAAATATCAAACTCCCAATTCTGAAGAAGGAGGAGTATGATATATGGGCTATGGAGATGAGCATTACCTTGAGTACATTGACAATGAAGTATGGAAGGTAATTCAGAATGGAAACTCCAAGAAGAGAATTTCAACTGGAAAGGATGGTATTGTTCGAGTACTTTCACCAGTAACTGCTGCAGAGATTCAAGCTGTTGAAAAGGAAAGGAAGGCTAAGAATATCTTGCTGATGGCCATTCCCAAAGAACATATGAGAAGATTTCATGGAAATGATGATGCAAGAGAGATCTGGGAAGCCATCAGAACTAGGTTTGGTGGTAATGCAAATTCAAAGAAAATGCAGAAGGCTGTTTTCAAACAACAGTTTGAAGCATTTAAAATATCCAATTCAGAAGGGCTAGAAAAGGGATATGACAGATTTCAACAGTTACTTTCTCAATTGGAAGCTCATGGTGCTGAAGTATCAACTGAGGATCTAATCATAAGTTTCTTCCTCTCAGCTCTTTGCCCCAGCATAGGATCCCAATCTGGCAATGACAATGAGAACTAATACCAGAGATTTACACTTTATCTATTGATGATTTGGTACAATAACTTTAGAGTTTTTGACCAAGAAATTCAAAGGTGCTTCAAAAACATCTTCAGTGCTCAAAATTTTGCTTTTGCTTCCCAACAAAAGTAGCACTACATACAGTTAAGTCCTGGTTTTACCTGGTGCCTATAGTACTTGTCAACCCCTTCTACTTCTTCAACCAATGTTCCTGAAAAAGAAGTTCTTGCTGGTTTTGCTGATGAAGTAATCTATTCCCTCTTTGCCAAACAATCAGAGGACTGGGACTTACTTCATGAAGATCTGGAACAAATTGATGATGTAGACATTGAAGAGATGGACATAAATTGGCAAATAGAAATGATGCTATTACGAATGAAGAAGTTCCTAAAGAAAACAGGAAGGAGAGTTTGCGCGATGGAAAAACCGACCTGATGGCTTGGACAAAAAGAAGACATGAATCTTCATTGTCACAACACTGGTCACATTTGCTTGGGAATGTACAACAAGGGGACACAAGATGGAAAGAAGAAAAGACTCATTTATCAACATCAAAGAAGAAGGAAAGAAGAGGAGAGACTCTTTTTATCAAGGCCAAGAAGCTGGAAAGCAAGAGAAGAATCAGATGGGATTACTGACAATAAATGAAGGTGTTGTCAATAGGGAGAACATACTGTGGAAGAAGATACAAATCATGCACTCATGGCTTTCAGCTCAAACAATGAGGTATCTTTGTGTTCTAAAACTTGTATTGATTTATATAATGCATCTTAAAACACTATGTGATGAACAAATGAATCAGTTAGGTGATCAAGAAGCACAAATACTTGCCTATAGTCAAGCTGTTTAGAAACTAGAAGCTCAACTTGTTACTTTTCAAAAACAGCAATTCAGTCTAATGAAATATATGAAAAAGATGAAAAGCTTAAAAGATATAGGAGAATAAGAATGAAAGCTGTCAAAGAAAAGGAACAATTGCAAAAAACATTAGATTCATGGAAAGATTCTTCCAAGAATATTTGGAGATTAATCGATTTTGGCATGAGTTCAAATAGTAAAGTTGGCTTAGGATTTGAAATACAATCAAACAATGATGTCTTAAGTTATGAGGAAGAAATGAACTTTTCTGTTTTTAATTGTTCAAAAGAGGATTCAAAAGGAAAACCTTTGTACAGTAGATTTACAAAGACTAATGATTTTAAAGGTGTTCCACATCCCTTAAGTGGAGATTATACTCCTAAACCACAAGAGGAAATTGATGATTCTTTGTATGTTTATGGTAAAAAGGGTCCTTAAAAACCTAAAATTAGTGTCTCAGATGACAATTCTTCTGAGCATTCTACCTGTCAATCAAATGATAGTAAAAGATCTTGTGGAAATACCTCTGAGCACTCTTTTGAGACTGAATCAGAAAGTTTAAGTGTACCAAATGAGATGTCTACGTCTAGGTTGGTGGTAACTAATGAAAAAGTTATGTCTGAATTACAAGAAGTTGAACCTAGTTGTGCAAAACACGTAAAAACTCCTATGGCAACCTTCAAGATAAGAAAACACAGAAAGTTAATAGGAAGAATTGGAATGATATGATGGAAAGAGAACTAGGGGAAGGTTACTCTTTTACAAAGAAGAAATGTTTTGTTTGTGGTAGTCTAAATCATTTGATTAAAGATTGTGACTATTATGAAAAGAAAATGGCAAGGGAAGCTGAGGTTAAGAGGGTTGTTAATACTGGTAATGGGGTGGCAAAACCAGTATGGACAAATGCAAACAGGATTAATCACTCTAATAAATTTGTTCCTAGATCAGTACAACTTAATGCTGGTAGGCCAAAGTTTAATTCTGTTAGGCCTAATATTAATACTGGTAGGACAAATATTAATTCTGGTAGGCCTAAAGTTAATGCTGTTAGTTCTAATATTAATATTGTTAGATCTAGACAGCCAGTACCTAACAAGACCTCAAACAGTACAAGTCCCAAAAGACCACAGATGAATCAAATGAATCAAAGAAGGGATTTTTCAAAATCATATTCATCTGTAAGAAGACCCTTTGCAAAAACTACAGCACAAATGTCTCATTCTAATGCTGTAATGGGAAATTGGGGATCTGCTGTTAAGACCTCAGCAAGTTATAATTGGAGGAACACTAGACCAAACTTCAATTATAACAGTGGACCGACTTTTGTTAGAACTGTGAATGCTAATGGTCCACAAGGCAGACCTAAGCCTGTAAAGGCCTGGGTCCATAAGAGAGACTAATTTCTCTTTTTCATGGTGTAGGAACATCCACTGAAGAACATTGGTTAGATAAGAGGCATATTTGATAGGTGGGCGATGCTCAGGGTTACATGACAGGTAACGCACATGAAGGTAACAAGGATCAACTGGAGGATTTGACTGATTCATAGGGGATCTGTTACCTTTGGAGGGTAGCAAAGGGATACTATTCTGGTAAAGGAAGAATAAGAGTTGTAATTTAGATTTTGACGTGCTGTCGTTTGTAAAGAAATTTAGGGCATTTTTAACCTTTTCTCAATATCACAAATTATGTGATAAGCGCACAAGGTTCTTTTTTACTGAAACTGAATGTCTTGTTGTGTCTTCTGACTTTAAGATGCCTGATGAAAATCAGATACTTTTAAAGGTCCCTAGACACCACAATATGTACAGTTTTGACATGAAGACACCTACTCCTGCAAAAGGTTTTGCCTGTTTGATTGCTAAAGCCACATCTGATGAATCTAAATTATGGCATAGAAGGTTAGGTCATATCAATTTTAAAAACCTAAATCAAAACTTGTGAAGGGAAACTTGTCAGAGGTCTACTTCCAAGGTTTTCAAAAATGACACCACATAACACAGGGCCCTGCAAGGCCAAGTTAGAGAGATTAATCACTGAGCCACTACACACCTTGCATATGGATCTTTTTGGTCCTACTTCTGTGAAAAGTATTAATCATGCAAGTTATTGCCTTGTAATTACTGATGATTGTACCAGATTTAGTTGGGTATTCTTTTTGGCCTCTAAGGATGAAACTAGTGGCATTCTTCAGACCTTTATTAGGCCAGATGAAAAACCAGCTTAGTCATAGGTTAAAATCTTTAGATCAAGATATGGCACTGAATTGAAGAATAGAGATTTGCTTGAATTTTATGGGAAACAAGGGATAAAACAAGAGTATAGTAATGCCAGAACTCCACACAAAATGGAGTTGCTGATAAGGAAACTGAGCCAGAAACCCTATTGAGGCTGCTGAATATGGCTAGCAGATTTCTCTTACCAACCACTTTTTGGGCAAGAAGCGTTAGTAATGTTGCTATATTTGTTTAGTAGGTAACGTGTGACAAAACCCTCAAAACAAAAACTCCATTGGCTTTGGTTTGGGCCACAAACCAATTATTAGCACATAAGACCTTTTGGGTGTCATGTTACCTTCTAGATACTCTTTAGTGTGTTGGCAAGGTTGATGGAAAATCTATGAAGGTTATAGTGGTTACTCTCCTAATAGCAAAGCCTATAGGGTTTATAATTTAGTAACCAAAAGAGTAGAAGTTAATCTGCTGTTAATGTTCTTGAAGGTAACCAAATATCAAAGGAGTAGGATATAGATGGATGTTTAATATTGACTATCTTACTGATTCTATGAACTATATACCTGTATCTTTGGAGAATCAAGCTAACCCACATGCAGGTACTTCAGAGAAAACTAACAATGCAGGTCCTTCACAAACTCCAAAGTTATGCTTCTGAGGAAAAAGATGTATAAGTAGAGTTTATTGTTGTGCCTTCAGTTGTTCAAGATCCTGAGAAAAAGATGAATCAAGGAAATCTTCCATAAATTCAAAAAAGAGAAGATCTTGAAAGGACCCTCAGCATGAGGAGATGGTTTCCCCAACTGATACCTTTAGAAGATAATCCTGATTCAAGCTTTTAGAAGGGATTGGAACAAATTGCCCTTAAAAACATTTAGGGAAGTCCACTGTAAAACAAACTCTAACCAGTACTCTTCAGTTTAATACTGGTAGTCAAACAATTAATACTGGTAGGCTTGTGTTGATGATTCACCTTGCTAGACTTTGAAATCTTTACAAAGTCTGAAACAGGAATTTTTGATGTGATCTAATGAGAGGAGGGTGTGATAACTGACTCAACGTTTCCTACAGAAATTGAAGGTCAAGTCCTACTCATACACTTAGGATTCATAATACTACACCAAAAAAGTCAAATATTGGTGATCCATAAAAGTCAAGCGACCGTGCAAAACTAGAAGCAATGGTGCAGACAAATCAGGAGGCTCATGGCTCTTCTCAGTCATATTCTCAAAAGCAGCAAGAACAATCACAAAGATCTAACAACATTGTTTGTTTGCCTGTTTTTTTTTTTTTCTATCTCAGGAGGAGCCTAAAAAAGATTGCTGAAGCTTACAAAGATGACGTTGGGTTCAGCCATGCAGAAGACTTATTAAGTTCAAGCTAAAAAAAGTATGGGTTCTTGTAGATCTACCTCATGGAATGAAGGTGATTGGTACCAAGTGGGTCTACAGAAATAAAAGAGATGAAAGAGGTGTGGTTGTGAGGAATAAAGCAAGATTGGTGGCCCAAGGGTACACACAGGAAGAAGGTATTGACTATGATGAGGTTTTTGCTCCTGTGGCAAGAATAGAAGCTATCAGGTTGTTTTTAGCCTTTGCCTCATTTATGGGGTTCATAGTATTCCAAATGGATGTCAAAAGTGCTTTTCTGTATGGCACTATAGATGAAGAGGTTTATTTTTCCAACCTCCTGGTTTTGTTGATCCTGATCATCCTACAAAGGTTTATAAGGTGGTCAAAGCTTTGTATGGACTACATCAAGCTCCTTGAAGCCTGGGTATGCTTACGTTATCAATATTCCTAGAGAAGCTGGATAAAGAGGGGCACATATTGACAATCTTTATTCATTAAAAGGGACAAAAAGGATATCATGCTGGTTCAAGTGTATGTTGATGATATCATTTTTGGTTCTACCAACAATCTGGTGTTAATGCGTTTGAAGCCTTGATGAAAAGAGGTTTTAGATGAGTTTCCATGGGTGACTTACATTTTTCTTAGGTCTCAAGTCAACAGACAAGGGAGGAAATTTCCATAGCTCAGGACAAGTTGTAGCTGAGATACTAAGAAATTTGATCTTGTGATGTGAAGCGGCTATAACACCATGGAGACAAGGATGTCTTTGACAAGGATGAGGAAGCTATTGATGTAGATGTACACTTGTACAGATCCATGATAGGTTCCCTCATGTACTTAACTGCCTCTAGACCTGATATTATGTATGCAGTATGTGTTTGTTCACGTTTTCAGGTAACTCCAAAGACTTCTCATCTCAATGCTGTCAAGAGAATCTTCAAGTATCTCAAGGGCAAACCAAACTTGGGATTATGGTATCCTAGGGAATCACCCTTTGACCTGGAAGCATTCTCTGATAGTGATTATGGTGGGTCCAACCTTGACAGGAAATCCACAACAGGTGGTTGTCAATTTCTTGGAAAAGACTTATCTCATGCAATGTAAGAACAGACAAGAGTGGTACTTCTACAACTGAAGCTGAATATGTAGCTGCTGCAAATTGCTGTGGACAAGTATTGTGGGTTCAAAATCAACTGCTGGACTATGGTTTCAATTTCATGAATACCAAAATCCACATTGATAATGAAAGCACAATTTGCATTGTGAAGAACCCAGTGTATCATTCCAAGACAAAGCACATCGAGATACGTCACCATTTTATAAGAGATTGTTATGAGAAGAAGCTCATTAGTGTGGAAAAAATTCACACAGACTTAAATGTAGCTGACCTATTGACCAAACCTTTTGATGGACCACGATTTAATTTCTTAGTGGTTAGTATTTATATGATAAACCCATAGCTACGTTTAAGGGGAGGCTTAGTTATATAGTTTGTATAATTCTGGTAGTTAGTTTAACTAAATTCTGGCTTAAGTAGTATTAATTCTGGTAGTTAGTAGTATTAATTCGGGTAGTTAGTTTAAGTTAATTATGGTATTATACAAACTCCTGCAACATGTTTTTCTTTGTTTTAGACTAATTCTTGCAGGAATAGCATGGATTTGCAGATGTAAGGAAGGTGTGATAAGGTCTTTGTTTTGTAAGTCTTCAGTAAATACTTAATTCTGGTTGAAAAAGAGTTAATTCAGGTTGAAACATACTTAATTCTGGTTGACCAAAGTTAAGTCTGGTAGTGTTAATTTTAATTCTGGTAGGTTACCGTTAGTGCTGGTTGCGGGAAAATTGATTTTTGCTGTTTAAACACTGTTTAAATGTTACCGTTACAGATTTTTACGGCGCTATTGTCGTTAACAGAGAAGCTATATATAGATAAAGTTTGATTTCTCTTTCATACTTATCTTTTATTTACTCTCTCCCTCTTATCAAAGTAAAAATCTTCTTTATCTTTACAAAGGATATATTCAATTTTCTTTTTACCAGCATCTAGAACCTCACTCGTACCTAAACCCAGTAATTTTCTATCCACATCACTACCTTTTATTGCTACTTTCAAATCATGGCTCAATTAAAATACTGCGACAAACATAATCAAGTGGGATTTTTGCGCAAACCTGACGAAAGTGCAGGGTTTGCAGAGATAGTGGATTTTCTAAGAGGTTCCAACCTCAGGTATGCTTTAACTAATAATCCTACTATCCATGATTCCCTAGTCAAACAGTTTTGGCAGACTGCTACTGCCACAACTCTTGCTGATGGGACTCTCGAGTTAAAAGCAACTATTGATACTATTGAGTATACAATCACTGAGGCATCTATTAGAAGTAAGCTTCAATTAGCAGATGCTTCAGGGATTACCATGTTGCCAAACAATGAGATTTTTGAGGGGATGGGGCATATGGGGTATCCTACTGATGGATCTTTTACCTTTTGGAAAAGCTTTTTCACACCCCAATGGAGATTCTTAGTCCACCATATTTTACATTGTATGAGCTCTAAAAGTGGTGGATGGGATCAATTTGGTAGCAATATTGCTACTGCCTTGATTTGTCTTTCCACTGGCAGAGTTTATAATTTTTCAAAACTAATTTTTGATGGCATGGTGGCAAACTTGAAAAGCAAAACAAAGTTTTTGATGTATCCTCGTTTTCTACAAATGATTTTGGATATACAAACTGAAAACAAACACCCTTATCTGGCTGTGACCTTGACCAAAAAGATTTTTGGAAACATGAAAAGGGGTTTTAAAGGGGTACCAAGACCTTTGTTGCCTGCTATGTTGTCTATTGTTGATCCAAGTGCAGGACAAGAAGCTCCATCTGTCACTCAACCTCAACCATCATCTAGTGTGGTACCACCAACACCACCTACAACTCAACCTATACCATCTGAAGCCACACATATACCACCTCTATCTCAACCTGCACCTATTGCTGAAACTACCACTGCATCCCCCTCACCTACACCTTCACCTGCACATGAACCAATAGAGCATACCTTTGAACAACCATTATCTGACCAATAACCTCCTACACCTAGACAAGAAGCTACTACTTCCCAGTTAAGGACGACGGATGATGACGTTGGAGAAAACACCCAAGGAAACCAAATAGACTTTGGGAAGGCTATCACAGATTTTTTTTTGGGGGGGGGGGGGGGGGGGGGGGGGGGGGGGGGGGGGGGGGGGGGGGGGGGGGGGGGGGGGGGTTTTGGGGGGGGGTTTTTGTTTCTTTGGTGGAAAGAGTAAAGACTTTGGAGGTTGCTTTGAAGAGAAAGACCAAAAGGGTTCTTTTGTCTGATTTTAAAGAGGAAGAAACAGAGGCTCAGGGGAGGAAGTTTTATGATTTAGATCCTCTGGTTTCTTTGGTACAAGAGCTTGTTACTCCCTCAAAGACTCCCTTAAAAACTGTCAATGCTTCAGGGGAAGTGCAGGACAAGAAGCTCCATCTGTCACTCAACCTCAACCATCATCCAGTGTGGTACCACCAACACCACCTACAACACAACATATACCATCTGAAGCCAGAAAAAAAGGGGGGGGGGGGGGGGGGGGGGGGGGGGGGGGGGGGGGGGGGGGGTTTATAAAAAAAAAAAAAAAAAAAAATAAGGGGGGGGGGGGGGGGGGGGGGGGGGGGGGGGGGGGGGGAAAAAAAAATATAATTTAAATTGGTTTTTTTGGGGGGGGGGGGGGGGGGGGGGGGGGGGGGGGGTTTTTATTTTTTTTTTTTTTTTTGGGTTTGTTTTGTTTTTTTTTTTTGGGGTTTTTTTTTTTATAGTGAATAATAGTGAGATAAGATAAGTGGATTTATAATATATTAAAAAGATAATTAAATTATAAGGATATGGTTAATTGTGTGATTAAGTGTTATTAAATGTGACGGACCATTAACCTCCTAAACCTAGACAAGAAGTACTACTATCCCATTAATGGAACAAGATTGGATGACTTGGAAAAGCAGCTCAAGGAAACCAAACAGACCTTTGGGAAGGCTATCCTCACTTTGGTGGAAAGAGTAAAGACTTTGGAGGTTGCTTTGAAGAGAAAGACCAAGAGGGTTCTTTTGTCTGATTCTGAAGAGGAAGAAATAGAGGCTCAGGGGAGGAAGTTTCATGATTTACATCCTCTGGTTTCTTTGTTACAAGAGCTTGTTACTCCCTCAAAGACTCCCTCAAAGACTATCAATGCTTCAGGGGAGGAACAAGTTGAAAACATAAGCCCTACAACTTTAGAAGCTGCTGCAATCTTAACAAAAGTTAAAAAGATCAAGTCAGTTGATAAAGGAATGAGATACAAGAGAATGAAGAGTTCAAAAGAATCTGCTGGTACTGGTTTGGACTTTGAAGAGGTTAAGTCTGCTTTTGAAGAAGTTAATACTGGTGGCATTAAAGTTAGTGCTGGTATTGAAGAAATTAATGCTGGCAGTTTGGATGTTAATACTAGCAGTGATCCAGTTACTACTGATAGCATAAGAGTCTTAGTACCTTCTTCAGACAGAGGTAGAAGAGAAGGAAAGGCTCCTATGACAAAAGAAGAAGAGACTCAAGCTTCTAAAAAGACAAAAGAACAAATTCTTCAAGAAGAAGCAGGACTTGCTGAAGCTATCAGGTTAGATGCATTAGAAAAAGTTTTGGAAAAGGAAGAAGTGGCCAAACAAGTTCATTTGGATTCACTTCTAGCTCAAAGGATGACTGAAGAGCAAGAATTAACAGAGGAATAAAAGAAAAGGAAGGCTCAAGTTCAGTTTGAAGCTCAATCTTATACTGAAGAAGATTAGGACAATATTAGAGCAAAGCTTGAAGCAAATGCAGAATTGAAGGAGAGTGTGCTTGGAAAGGATCTTACTGTTGAAGATTATGCAAAAAGGATGGTAGAGTTGGTAAATCAAAGAAGAAAACACTTTGCAGAGGAAAGAGCTAGAGCAAAAAGGAATAAGCCCATGACTCAAACACAGCTCAGGAACTATATGTTGAACTTTCTAAAGAATCAAGGGACATGGAAGTTGACTCAGTTGAAGAAGTTGAATTTTGAAGAAGTGAAAGCAGAATTTGAAAAATTGGTTAAGCAATTAGATACCTATGTCCCTATGAACTTTGAAGCAACAAAGGAAAGTTTGAAGAGATTTGGTGAAGAGCTTCAAACTAAAACTGCAAAGAAGCTAAAGTTTGATGATGAAGGTACTCAACCAACAGAGGAGAAGGTTGAAGAAGACAAAGATGATAAGCCAACCAAGAAGACTGGAAAGAGGAGAAAACAGATAGCAAGGAAAGGATTACATACAGACCATGATAAGGATGAATCTGAAGATTCAGATGAAGCTAATGAAAAAGATGATTCTACTTCAGGTACTAAAATTCCCATTAATCCTATTCCTGTAGCTACAAAATCACCCAGTATAGCCAATTACAAGATCATTAAGCAAGGAAGGAAAGGTGTATACCAGATTGTAAGGGAGAATGGAACTGATATGGTATACATAAGCTTTGGAGCAATGCTGACTGACATATCAAGAGATGATCTTACAGAGCTATACAGGATTGTCATGAAGAAACATGTATGAATGAGCCAGAGATGATTTGAAAAGGTACTTTGGAATACATTAAAGAACAATGTTTGAAGAACCCCTTTGTACAGAATCAATTTGAGTTTAGCGAGTCAACAAAGGATAGATTTGTTGGGAGAACTATGATGCTGTGCAGAGTACAATGTTTGATACTTGGAGTCTTAGATGTTTATATTAGAAAGTAGAGAAAGTATCCTTTGTCTGCTGAAGTATGCAAAGCTATGTTGGACAAGAAACTTCAAGGAGGAAAACCAGATGAGGATTGTTATAAACTTTTGAAAATGATGGAGAAGTAAGCTGGCATTAGAAAGTAATGAAGATTGATGAGTTAACAATCTAGAATGGAGATAAGGAGAAAAACACTTGGTGGAGGTGCTATGCACTAACACAACAAATGGTTATCAGTCCACCATGTCTGACAGACATAAGGACTGGCTAGTCCATGAGCAAACGGCTCTTGGTAAAGACTTCTCAAATCCGTTAATGGCTGACAATTTGCCAAAAATTGTATGGTTATCAACTTACCATATCTGTTTAAGTAAAGAGTTGGCTAGCCTACAAGTTTATGGATTATGGTAAAGGCTGTGGAAAAACCATAACTAGTCCATGAGATTATGGCTTATGATAAAGACAAATTGCAAATCCATATTAGATGGTTGACACTTTACCAAAAAGTGGACGGTACATCAACTCACCGAGTTTCATGTACAAAGAGTTGACATGGTAATCAATCCACCATGGAATTTACCTTTTTATCTAGGTGCCAAAGATTGAACTAGCCCTGAGCAAAACGGCTACAAGGTAAATGCATATCAAATCCGTTCAGGCTATAATGTTTGCCAAAAACCATATGGTATTTCAACTCACCAATGTTTTTACTGTACTGAGAGTTGAAATGTTTTAGTCGAACCAAGAACATCACCTTTCTGATGGCCAAAGGACTGGCTACTCCAGAGTTAATGGCTAAACTGGTAAGAGGACCATCAAATCCATTAACAATTTTAATGATTCACCATCTCACGAGGAAGGTTAACACAACCTGGAAGTGATGAGAATAGTCTGAAACTATATGATTTGATGTACATATAGTCAATGTAGCTGTTTAAGTGTTGCTGATATGAAGTGTTGCTGAAAAGTTTTGAAGAATAGTTGCTGCAAAGATAAAAAGAGATGATTTGAAGAATTGCAGCTCAAGAATAATTCAAAGATTTGGTTTACAACAACCTTATGAAGTTCAAATTTAATGACACTTGAAGAAACTTGAAGTTTCACAAGTGAAGATGCAAGTTAGGGAGGATTGTTGGGTAATAAATTATTACTGGTAGTATAACATTTAAGTTCCCCTGGTAGAATAAGATTAGTTTTGGCCGTACCAATTAAGATCTGGCAGTACTATAGTTTAGTACTGGTAGAGTGGCAGACTATAATTAGTACTGGTCGTGTTTAGTTAATCTGTTTATGAAGACAAAATATGAAATAATTAGTTATCTTAGAGATATCTTAGGAGATATCTTAGGAAAGGATATGCATTATCCTTTCACACGTTTTGTATAGCCTTTTAGGGTTTCCTTGGTGTATAAAAGGAACCCTACGGCATAGAGTTTTAAATAACAAATAGTAGCATTGAAGCTTAATAGAAATCAATAGCAAAGTTAGTATTATATTGTGTTCTTCTTAATACTTGTGTTAAGATTATGCATTAACACTTGGTATTCATAGTCAGTGTCTCTCACATAGTTGATTTGGATTTATTCAAGTTAGCTATTGTCTTACAAATGCTATATAGATCCTAAACGTAGGACCTACAATATGGATCATAGTCATTCTATTTAAATAATTTTGTTTCTCGTGTTTCATAATTAAATCAAGATTACCAATCTAATCGAGACAAATCCAGATTACCATTGGGTCTGGCCAGACACACATCTGATTAATTAAGCGAGGGGCCCAATAGCATTATTATTTCAATCCAGTTGAATAAACATATTCTATCTTGACTACAAGTATCTTATCATATATTTTTGAATACTTATGAATATAGTCTATATGCTAAACTTGTACGGGTAGTTTTAGAAGTATATCAAAAAGTACCATCCACATACATAAAACTAAACTTAGCATCTCAAGTCTAAGGATTACTAACGTAAAATCATTTACAAGTTTCCACTTGATGACGACGATCCATAAAGTGAGTGACTTGCGTTGGGAAGTCCGACATGCAAAATCTATTGAAAATCGGTGAGATGAAAAACGTTCTTTAAATAATCTGCGAATATAACCAAACACCTCAAAAATGTCATAATTCAATTATATTCCTATATAATTGATCACATAGACTATTTAGAAAACAATTTATTCCAATGGATTAAACATTCAAAAATAGGACCATAATTAATAATGAAACGATCAAATCATTACTTCAATTCGAAAATAACATTGTTAAACAATATCCGTTATCCAAACAGATTAACTAAACGAATAAGCAGGACGAAGACCCATGCTTCTAGCATGTCGAGTAAGCTTAGAACCGGCTAAGGCTTTCGTAAACGGATCAGCTATATTTTCATCTGTATGAACTTTAACAATATCCAATATTCGCCAGTATTCATGCACTCATGACATATTGGTCAATTTCTTTGAAAAGTGTCGGTCTGCGCCCTTTCTGAATTCCTGATTCTTTGGTCTACTGATAATTGTAAGCAATTGTCACAATTCATCTTTAATCCGGATATCTACGCCACGTTCATCAATAAACTTCCTAATCCAAACAGCTACTTTGCAGCTTCAGAGCAGCTATATATTCAGCTTTTTGGCATGTTGTGCAGTAGTAAGTAATTTGGTTTTGGAGAGCTTTTTTTCCAATACAACTAACGACGCCCCATTCAAACGAAGACAACACATTTGAGATTTCGTGTCATCTCTATCGGTCTCGAATCCAACATCACAATAACATTTAACTTGTAGTTTTGCTTCAGGATTACCACCATACACCAAAAACGTGTCTTTAGTATTTCTTAAATACTTAAGAATATTTTTCACAGCAGTCCAATGAGCTTCACCAGGATTCTATTGAAATCGACTTGTGATGTTTTATGCGAACGCCACATCGGGTCTTGTGCACCTCACAACATACATAATGGATCCTACAGCCGAAGTCATAAGGAACATTTGCATACGCTTCATCCTCTGTAGATGTTGTAAGCACATTGAATTTATTTTAAATGAAGATCAACATTGCCCTTGGAATGGAACCACATTTTTGAATTATCCATTCTATATCTCTTAAGTATTTTGTCAAGCTAACATTTTTGACTTAAATCCAATCAACCGCCATGATCTATCCCTATAGATATTTATTCCAAGAATAAACGCCGCTTCTCCTAAAATCTTTTATAGAAAACACATACCAAGAAGAGTCCTTAACTTCTTGAAGACTTTGTATATTGAATTCCCGTAATATTATGTATCAACATATAAGATTATGAAAATAACGATACATCCCCCTAACCTTTTGATATACACATGGGACTCATCAAGATTTTTGATGAAACCCAACTTTTTGATTTCCTCATCAAAATCTCATATTTCAGCTCCTAGAGTTCTTGCTTAAGTCCATAAATTTATCTATGAAGCTTACATACTTTACTGGGATATTAGGATCAATAAAACCTCAGGTAGTTCCATATAGATGACACTCCTAAGAAACCATTCATGGAACGCGAGGTTTTAAACGTCCATTTGCCAAATTTCATAGTCAAGTACGTCCGCTATAGCTATGTGAAATTCTAATGAGCTCATATGGTCGCAAACAGGTGAAAATTTTCCTCATATTCAATACCATAAGTTTGAGAGTGAAACCCTATGCAACAAGTAGACTTTATAAATGTATACCTTGCCATCCATATGTCTTCTCTTGTATATCCACTACATTTTAAAACAACTTTTGCATTTTGGTGGAAAGCCACCAGTTTCCAGACTTTATTATCATTTATGGATTGCATTTCCTCGTTCATAGCAACAAGCCACTTTTCGAATTTAGGGTCCGATAAAGCTGCTTTATAATTAGCAGGTTCATTAAGATCCCCTAAACTGTGCTCTTCAACTTCAATATTGAAGGACAGTCTATCTGGATCGATCTCTACATTTAGACATAATCGATCAGGAGCTTTATGTGTCCTTACAGATCTACGAACGGGAACAACATCCTCTCTTAAAGGCAATCGGATGGCAAAACTTTCTTTCTTCCACAGATAAGAATGTTTTCGCATAGTGGGTTTGTTTTTTTTCAGAATGAGAACAAAATCTTCATCAACTAATTTCTACGTTACTCCTACTCTCTTTTGTGAAGTATGAAATCCTTTTTCCAAAAAATATGCATACCTCTCAACAAAACTATTTTGTATTCAGTGGGTAGTAGAAATAGTAACCCATAGTTTCTTTAGGGTATCCTACGAAGATACACTTAACAGATCTTTGTTGAAGTTTATCAGGCGTGTAACATTTCACATGTGCCTCACATCCATAGACCTTTAAGTAAGACAAGTTAGGAACTTTTCCATGCCATAGTTCATACGGAGTCTTGTCTACCTTCTTGGTTGGAACCATATTGAGAATACGTGCAGCAGACTCTAGAGCATAATCTCAAAAGGATAACGGCAAAGTTGTAAGACTCATCATTGATCAAACCATATTTAACAAGGTATGATTACGCCTCTCAGACACACCATTATGTTGTGGCGTGTAAGGAGGTGTAAGCTGTTGAACAATTCCATAAGCTTTTAGATAGTCTTTAAATTCTTGACTTGTATATTCACCACCAAGATCTGATCGTATGGCCTTAATAGTCTTTTCGAGTTGATTTTCAACTTCATTATTGAATACCTTAAATGTTTCAAAGACTTCATGTTTATGCTTAAGTAAATAAACATAACGATAACGACTATAATCATTAGTAAATGTAATGAAGTAACTAGCACCTTTCTTTGACACATTCTAGTGACACACAAAATAAGTATGAATTAATCCAATTACATCTATTAACTTTCTCAGTATTAATGTGAAAAAGTTTGTTCTTGGTCATCTACCAGATAATACAGGATCCGCATTTGATCAAAACGGTTCCTTATCCGTAGGTTTTAAAAGTCCATCATGTTGCAAACAAACTTTTCAAATACGTTACTTGTATATATTTCAAGACGACAATGCCAAAGATAAGAAGAATCCAAATTAGGTTTGGTTCTCTTATTGCTAATAGAATACATTGAATTAACGATTGGTAAAGTAGAATCACACATATCAATTTCATAAATACCATTAACAGTAATAGCATTAAAATAAATCATATTATTCATTGAAACTGATAATCCAAAATCCGTAAAACAATGGGTAAAACCCTTTTAACCAAAAAACGAGAAACTGAAACAACACCCATAATAAGAAGGTACATAATGACAATTGTCTAAAACAACAATTAAACCATTTGGTAAAACTAAGTCAAAACTTCCAATAGCTTCTACTTTCGCGCGCACAACATTGTCCACGTACAAGTAGAGACTACAACGCTTCAGCTTCTTTGCTCCTCTAAGTCCCTGTTTTGTGTTACAAATGTGAGTACCACAACCAGTGTCATACACCCAGGAATTTTTAGGAAATGCAAATAATTCAATAGTATAAATACCTGAAGAAGTGGATGCAACATTTTGACCTCTAGTTTTCTTCTTTTTCATCAACTCAGCTAGATACAAAGGACAGTTCCTTTTCCAATGTCACTACCTCTTTGCAGTGAGACATTGTCACACTTTTGCCGATGCTCTATCTTGTAAGGTTGAGGCTTTTTTAGGTTTAGTAGGATAAGAGTTTTTAAGACCCTTACCTTTCTCTTTCCCTTTAGCCTTACCTTGCGGTTTAATATTCTCTGGACTCACCCACTTTGAAATCGCCATCACATGTGGTGTAAAGAAGCACCAACAATTTTCTGCTTGTTTCCTCTTAATGCTTTTCTCAATTCAATAAGCAATGAATGCACTTCACTTATAGTCTTTTCTCTAATTGATTACATATGTCATTTATTGCACAAAAGCTTGAAATTCACTTAAAAGTGAATTCAAGATAAAACTGATAGACACTTTATCAGGAAAAGCATAGTTGAGTGTAGCCAATTGATCCAGATAGCTTTTCATCAATAGAACATGATCGCTAACGGATTATCCTTCAGCCTGCTTACATGAATGGAACATGTTTGCCAACTCTTGGAGTTCAACACCTGGAGGTTTTCCATACATCTTTTGCTGCTCAGTAATCATCTCTTGAGGAGATTTGTTTTCAAATTGCTGATAGAGTTTTGGAGACATAGTTCCAAGCATCAAACAAGCAACTTCATTGGACATCAAAAAGAGCATTCCCATCAGCAAGGGGTTGATTATCAGCACTTGCGGCAGTGCAGGTGGCCAAGGGTGTTTCAAAACATCTATATTTTTCCAGTACGCACAACAAGTTTGAGCGGCACAGTAACCACTCATATAAAAATTGTCCAGTAAGTTGATGCTTCTCAAGCATTGACCTGAAAGCCGAACTGTTTGTTTTGGTTTGGGCATTGTTGAGTGCCATCTACAAATAAACAAAAGTTCACATTAGTATTTTCGATAATACTTTCTTTAAAGAAAATTAAATACCCATGCTTATAAAATAAAGCATTAATTTTTCGATAAAGCTAGAATCCACCTTGACATAACCACCCCCCCGGCATCCAGTAGATCTGCTAATGATGATAATTCTTCAAAGGGTAATATAAACGTTAAATAATTTCATCCAATACAAATCCTACATATTGGGACCCTTCTACTTTATGTACATCACATGTGAAACGAGGTCAAACATGAAAAAGTAAGTATGTTTTACCCATCAATATGCCACGAGTTAAGGCTCACCTATCTTAAACTAAATTAAGATCGGTCTAAACAAAAAAAAAAAAAGAAAAGTAAGGGGAAAAAAAACTGTGATTAATATACACTAACGTCTCACTAATAAGTGTATTATATCACCTTGGGTTACAAAACCATGAATAGGTCTCACTAATCATAGAAGAGTAAGTGCAAGTGTTTTTTCTAGTTGGATGGCAAAAAGACTTAGTTTTAAAGGTATATATCAGATATCGGTCAAAACTATGTACAAAGTGTGAAACACTACCAAAAAATTTAGATTCTCTTTTCCCTTTAAGAACAATTATTACCGCAAAATTTAACAAATAGCATCGAATATTTCTAATTTCTACAATTGTACAAAAGAGATATTTTAGAACTTATATGCGGTGAAATCATATTTATTCACATTTTGTGAAACGAAATCATTTACTTATATTATTTTTATGAAAACGTCTTTACTCAAAATAAATAACCGTACCCATGTCAATACCCAAGGTTTTCCCTATAAAGACTTTATCTCAGTACACTACCCATCTCAAAATTTAGGCATAACAATTTAAGAGCTATGGCAACCCGTGACCAAATTCAAAATACAAGATAAAAACATCATCATATATATTCCTTACACAATTACCCCACCTATTTCATTTCTTTTCTAAACCTTCACATGCAATAATTTCCCAAACACCTAAGGATAAAAATTTCAAAGGCCAGGAATAGTGTCTTGAGTACCAATATGATTAATAGTAAAGCAAAGTATCAGTATTTGTCCTATAGAGAGTATATATATCATTTCACATGCTTTTGAAAATTTCCAATAACCAAACAAGTATTTTGGGTATAAATAAGAACCATACATGTACACTTCTTGCACCAAACTAAATTATTGAAAATAAAGAAGTAACATACAGTTGAGGAGTTAAGTTTTCGATGGGTTCGAGAGTCTAGAAGCGGCGAGTTTTAAAAAGGGGTGGTAACCAAGTGTGTACTGCGCTCCCTCAATTCCCCTTCCCCAATTTTTTCTCCTCTTCGTAATGTCACTTGGACCTCGGTAAGTCACCCACGTAATTAACGTCCCATCCCAATAATCATTAAACTCGTAGGCTAACGAACCTTAGCTTTGTAGCAAGTAATAACAACGCATTGGGGAACACCCATGCATACCCTTGGGTTGCGTACGCATGCCAAGCCCCTCATCGTACCATGCACGGAATGTTTGTGCATAGGGGGAAAACAAGAGTAAAACACGCCATTCATAAGAACGAATATCGAACCAAGGAATTTTTAGGAAAACTTTGAAACATGTACATAAACGTTGGTTCACTCGGGATGAATGAGCGATAGGTTACAGACGTTATTTTGCGCAGGCTTAGCATGCGTCGACCTTGCATGTACTAGTGGACATAGCCACTAGCATTGCGACGAATCACATGCAGCCGTAGGCTCACTGTATAGAATTTATTGCAGCCCTAGAGAAACCGAGCAAGGGTGTGCTCGTTGGTTTATAACGAGACCTTATAATACTCGACACTAATTGGCATCACGAGATACATTAAAATGCATGCTAATACACCATAAAAGGGTGCTGCCACAGCAGCAGCTGTTGAGCCTGCTCAGGCGCACAAATCGACCTTGTGTCTCGACATCGTTTACCTCGTGGCTGTACGTATTAACCGGATCATGCAAGTTTAATGGAAAGGGTTAATTAAACATGATGTAGGGTGCATATCATGGGAAAAAGAAGACCATGACAGTGGTTACTAACCTCACTATTGGTTGGCAGAAAAAAAACAAAAGAAAGGGTGGCAGACCAGGGGGTCGGTTCATGTATTTACAAAGAGCAATAATGCATGAAATTCTCTGATTTTAAAAAAACTTAGATATTAGGAGTGTTAAAACTTGCATGTTTTCGAGTTTGTGGGTCATCCCAGCCGAGACCCAAACGGGTCAACAACTCGTTAGCGAAACAAGACCAATTCGATAGGTGGAAAAATATAAACAACATTTTTATGATAAACTAGAAATAGTGACAACAAAATCAAGCTTTTAAACGAGTAAATGAACCTAACGCGTTTCTATATAATTATATAAGACATTAATAAAAAAATATTTTAAAAACTTATTCGGGTTTTAAACGTAAAAGTTATAAGATTTAAAGCGTAACATTTGGAATATAAAAGTTAAATATTGGATACATTACTATTTTAGAAAAGATTAAGGGATTAAAAGAGATAACCCGAACACTTAAGGGTTAATTGTGTGATTTACTTAATTTAGAAAATAGAGGGACTAAAATCTGCTACTTTGAAACTTAAGGGTGTTAGATGTAAATAAATAATTTTTATAAATTATTTAAATGAGTCGAACGAACCGCGATATATAAAACTGATAATTCTACGAATTAATTGACGACTACGGTTTAAATAAATAGACGTGATAAGAAAATATATAAACTTAGTAACTTACAAATAATGATTTTATCTTCCTAAGAAATGAATCGCATGAACTTGTAAATATAAGTTACGACGCATGATTTTATCAATTTATGTATATATACTTATAAGTGGAAAGTCGTGTACCATCCCTAGAGCTAACGGTTTATTCAACATTTTGAAAACATAAAACGTTACCTCATAAACGACTATGTCATATATGAAACATGTGAATTAATTCACATCATACAGTTAAGTCCTTAGAAGAGAAAACTCAGATTTGTCATAATTACTTAGTTTTTTACTGAATCACTACTTAAGTGCATTGATCCATTATCAATTCCAGAGAACGATTAACTGGACAAGGAGAGTTTTCATAGCCCCTAATTTATACTGTTTTAAATCAACTGTTTTGGGGTGAAACATTGCTTAACGTTAATATTGAACACAAGTACAATTATTGATTTTAACTATTGGGTCAAGTCCCTATTACCAACCCAACATTTCTATATTGCCCAATTTAACATGAACCGTTAATTACTCTAAACCTAATGTATATGGATAGATCTATCGGGATTGACATCCCTGTTTGTCTTGGACTAACATTAGTCAAGCAAACACGGTTTCATTTAAGTTAGTTACGGATGTCGCGGGTTGAACATCTGCATGGGCATATCTATGATGATACATGTTAACGCTTGTGTCATGAGCTTAAACAATAGTAAATACTTTTCATTGTGATATATAGGATTACTATATTTCATACTATGATTATAAATCTTGTGGTTCATCACTATTATCAAACAACAAAACCTATGAACTCACCAACTTTATGTTGACACTTTAGCAATGTTTTTCTCAGGTGTTCTATATTACGGAATATATGGAGTCTGCATTGGTATATTGGCATGAAGAGGTTTATCTCTCGTATCAAGTCCTCTTCACGCCATGAAGTCACAATCCCAAATCCAGTCTTCCGCTATAGTGAATTTGGGGGTGTGACAGATTGGTATCAGAGCCACTTGGTTATACAAAACTAGGTTGCATTAGTAACTCTAGACTATAACTGGCTCTTAAGGACATATCAGAATAGCATATGCACTATCTATTACTATTTACTTCCTAAGTTAACAATTTCTTGGCACGATATCGTTAAATAACTAAGTTACCACTTGTCTGTCATGGAAAACATGTTTCATTAGACTACACATTATCATTCACCATCTTGGAGAAACATACCCTATGGATTACGCATTTGTATCATCCTAGTGCAAGGAAACTACCATGACTCTCACCAAATAATTTACCCTATAACCAATATCACACTGCGACAAGTCACTTACATAATAGTATGGATTTTATCAGTAATTACATCCTTACTATCTCATTTTATGAGAGTTACCTACATAAACACTTCGGGTACCTTGCTAATCACCCACTCACTACTTCACTACGCGAAGATTTCTATTAGCGAGCTTTATGAAATACATATACTACTATCTACTATGTCGGTATACACTTAAAAGTATTTCAAGTATACAAAAATCTACCAAAAAGCATGTACCGCTTAAATACACCAATAATTGAGGAATATCACATCGTCGGGAAACGTGAACAACAAACTCATAATGGGAAGAAATTAAAAACACGCCCGGTAAAAGTAAGA
The DNA here is from genome assembly GCA_026074375.1 of Tanacetum coccineum. Taxonomy (NCBI): domain Eukaryota; kingdom Viridiplantae; phylum Streptophyta; class Magnoliopsida; order Asterales; family Asteraceae; genus Tanacetum; species Tanacetum coccineum. Next base: position 131,857 of record BQNB010000633.1, on the reverse strand, counting down.
GCCAATAGTCGCAATTAGCAGTCAAAAACTACAGAAAGAAATTTAAGACATAAAGGTTTACACCAGCCCCTGAGTCAAGAACAATATTAACTCTACAAATATGTACCTATTGTCCAGAGCCCTATCACACTCTTCAGTCATCAGTTTAGGCCTTAGAATAAGGGTGCGACTAATAATTGTGGATGACCTTCCCAAAAAGAACAAGAAACATACCAATGCTTAAATCCAACACTCCTGGACATATCCTCGAGACATAGTATGCATAACCATTCAAAACGTGCAATACACCTTATCTTAAAAATAGATGACACTCATAAGTTAAACTTTTCCCAAATATGGAACATAAGAAGAAGAAACCCTACTTTGTCGTATGCAGGGTATATTCGAGAAATGTCTCAATCACTTTCCAGCAACGTACCTGACAACTCCCCGAAATAGGAAGCTGCCACGGGACATTCCAATCTAAGAAGACTTGGCTCGCCAACCTCTCAGGTAATCCAATTACCTGAACTGGAGCTAACTTTGACCCCTGCTACAGATCGTGAACACTCCGGGGGGCCCGTGAACCTCCAAGAAATAAATAAATCAAAAGTGTTCCTACACCTAATAACACAATCACCTGTACCATCTCGAAAGAGAATAGTCACCATCATCGCCATTTTACCCAGATGCCACTACTTTCTCTGACGGTAAACCAGCATCCGAGACATCAAACTCAACACCAGAATCATGTGGACGAAGGCCAGACTGGAGGACATAGAGGTGGAAATTGACACTCTTCGAGCAGATACCGAAGACAAAGAGCTCCTAATATCCAAATTACAAGATTCTCTCGCTGCTGCAGAGAATGAGATCGCATTTATTGCAGATAAAGGGTAGAATGCCAGAGAGCCGACATGCTAAGGATCCATAACAAATTCAAAAAAAAAAAAATTAGTAGAAAAGTGCACATATATATAATAACAATGATAGGTATATGTATATAGCAATACACTAACGGGGAACAAGACATGCATGTCTTAGTTATATGCACTCTAAACTATGACATTTTAAAAGAAAAATTAAAACCTAGACACACGACGTATACTTATGACATGAGAATGTTTAGGAACCAATGATAAGGTTCGACCGACACATGCTTAATGACTAAGACTTGACCAACACCCTTCGGTATAATACCGACCTTAATAAACGAGAACAAAATTCGTTTATTGATTGACACACTATTATTATGAGAATGACATCTTCCAAGATGTCATTTGGATAAGGAGTATGAACGTATTTTGATCAATATGTTCCTTATGGTATCATCATCTATCCAAGATGATGATATGGATTTGAATAGACTAAGGGTTGTATTGAGAGATTCCTAAATCCTCAAGGTTTCATTGTTAAGCATTATGTATGCTTTTCATGTTTGGGGTGTTTAAGGATAAACATTATCGTAAGACTTTAGGTCGAACTAAATGTTGATGATAAGGATGATTTGAGGAGAGAACATAAGCGAAGAAGGATGAGCGTGAATGGAAAGGGAAGGTGTTGACAATAGGTTTGTTTGGTGTTTTGTTGGTTGTTAATGTTGACGAACAAAGGTGAAAATATTAAAATGGTGGAAGAGAAGTGAAAGACTTGACATTGTGATGACTTAACAACACTTGAAGATTGAATATCTTCTTTGTGTTCTTCACTTTGCTAAAAAGTGGAAATGATTGGATGAAAAATGAAAGACACGACATTGTGATGACTCAACAACACTTGAAGATTGAATATCTTCTTTGTGTTCTTCACTTGCTAAAAAGTGGAAATGATTGGATGAGATGCATTTCATTACAAAATTCACTTGACTTTTGACAACATAGGCACACATGCTTATGAGTGTCGGGATATGAGGATGAGACGCATTTCATTACGAAATTCACTTGCTTTTGACAACATAGGCACACATGCTTATGAGTGTCGGGATATGAAGAAATATGCATAAAATGATGGAAAATCACTTATGGGGAATGGTTTTACAAGTGAATCTTCATATGAAGAAGACAGGTGGATGAATTGAGATTGGTAGTACAGAGGATGACTCGGTTTTTCCATTTCACTTTGGTTTCTAGTAATAAGAATCACATAAGTGAGTTCTTAAGAGTATTTGTTAAAGATATATATTGAACACGTGTTTTTTCCTTCCCTTTTAATTCATGCTCAAAAGCTAGACATAAATTGTGAGAATTAAAAAATAATGAAGAATAAAAAATAAAGATATAAGCAGAGCTTTGACAATGTCATGCTTAGACGGATGACGGTTCCAACAATAAACTTCATCCTTGAAGTTATGTAGCTCTCTCGAGTATTGTGAATGTCAATAGAACAATCACACGATAAAGTACGAGGTTTGTCTTAAATGTGGAGGCTGAAATATGGATGAAAATATTAACCATCTATATAATAATAGAGGTTGGATTAAGGTTTTTTGTGAAACGTCTTAGACTTGAATAATGATGACTTTTAATTACATTTTTCGCGATTTAAAAATGCTTATAAACATTGGATGAAATGATTAAGTTGTCAAGATTTATCAGAATTTATTTATAAGTAACAGACTATTAAAATGAAACTGAACACGTTTAATAGTTTTGTTTTGCAAATCATCCTAACCTAACTTAAAATAATTTAAACGGTTTCACGTTTAGTGTTTTGGTGAGGATTGCCGGCGATGTTGACTTCCGACGAATTTTTCGATGAAGAATAATTCCTTTTGGACATTGTCGCGAAGGAAATGAAACAAATTTTGACGATTTTCTACCTACGATTCGATAGATAATGTTTCTAAATCCTCATTTGTATAAGGTGACATGATAAAAACCATTGTGACATTTTCTATGTATGGGACGGAATGTACTAACGACGTGAATATACTTATCTCAAAGTGTTGTAATTAAGGAAGCTAACAATCACTACTAGAAACTCGAAAGACCTTTGTACACTCGAAGGTAAGTGTTAGCTTTTTAGCTTTCAAAGAGCGTTATTAACATATGTTGTTAAAAGCTTGAATAGATTTTTGGATCTGACTTCTAACTTTTACGATCGCAAGGGTAAAATTACTGAATATTTTCGGACTAGATATTTAAGTTGTCAAACCAACTTGGAGGAGTGATTAGATTTGTATCTAACCTTTCCTTGACAAAAGAATGGATCATTTGGAAGAAAGCAAGATGATGATTGAGGGGATGTGTGAGTAAAGACTCTAGGAGATATAAGACCATTTTACGACTCTTTTGACTTTTTAGATTTGTGACACGGACACGAAGAAAAATATTCTAGTGTGAGAAAATATATACCTAGATGCATAAGACATATACATATAGGCATGCAAGTTTATCTAAGCATGCATCGACACAATATTCGACGAGATTAATGTGTAAGACTATATGACATTTAAACGTTAATTGTCATACATTAAGCTAACATAGTGTATGTGTACAATTAACACATAAGTCATTTAAAATGACGCATACAAAACATGATAATTTTAAATGTAATCGTCATGTAAAACATGTTAGCATTTAGCATTATGAGCATGTATCATTTAGATAAACTAAGAGACATTTTATTTAAATTGCTAGAAAAAGACAAATGCCTTTATAATAGACATGTATTTAATAGCTAAGCAATTAAACGTTAAGCATCAAGATAATCATGAAGACATATAAATGCATTACATGGGAGCAAGTTACCATCTTGAGACTTTAAAGCACATACGTGAGGTGCATTGTATCTAGATTGATTAAGGAGAAGCCTAATTTCTATGTGCTTAGTGTGCACTCCTAATGAGATACAAAGTCTATCGATGTAGTCGTATTCATTATGCATATTTAAAGAAGAGCAATTTATTCAAATGTAAGAATGAGTATAAGACTCTTCACTGGTGGTGCTCATTCAAGGGCTAAACACTACCTATTACGGGTTAATACACCGAACCCAACTTCAATCACGGAAGCAATTCAACCGTTAGGTACTAAACTGAATTCACGATAGCAAAAAGATTCTCTAGTAGTTCAGTCTCAAGTTAGACAAAATATAATTATTATATGTTTGCCTAAGAAGGTAGCAAAGATACATTTTGTATATAAATCTTTTCATAGAGGCCTAACCATGACTCAACTAACATGTTGTACTTTTGGTTCGCATAATTCTAATCAAGATGTGTGGAATTCTTAGTGTTAGCCTCACTTTTTAGTGAAGCTGGTGTCTTACATGTGAATTGGACTAGTCTTGGACACTGCGTATCACGCAGGGGCCATTTATGTAAACTAGGAATAGTTTGCTTTTTCTTTCTAGTATAAATACCCATCATGGCTCTCTATGAGGGGTGTTGGTGAACATTTGTATTTCTCATCTTTCAATTCTTAATCTAATATTTCACAAGTTTTCTCTAACCTCTCTTTAACTTTCTCTCACTAAACATCGTGGTTTATCTTTTGTTCTTTGATCAACTAAGACCCTCCAATGGTGTGGTTTTTGAATCTTTGTAACAAGTGGTAATCACGACCAATCGGGGTGTTTTGTACTAGTGCGTCATTTGTTGACTTATGTCTAAGCTTATAATCGCTTATTTTTTTCTGCTATTTTCCTTATTATGGCTTCTTTTAAAGCTATAGTATGTTTTTATGTGGGCTTATTGTGGTGAAATAAAGTAACCACACTAGAAGCATTGATTGCAAAGAAAAATGTCATTAAAAGACTTGATTTGGGGTTTATGGGTTTTCGAGCTTATCTATAAGATGTTTTGTCTGGCTTATTTTCTCTTTTCTTTGCATCCAAAACTGCTTAATTTGACTCTTTTAAGTTTATTCATCACGGACAAAAAACCAGAAGAGGAGACACAGATCCCCAAAATTTCTCTGATCTAGGTATGTTTGTATTGTGCACCACTGAAATGACAGGCAGTTGATACATCTGTTTTAGGCTAGTTATACACACTTTCTGACGTGTTAAATGAGCTTGTTAAGGCAGTTTATCCACTTATTCTAGGCGAGTTATACGAGTTTGGGATAGGCGAGTTATACGAGTTTGAGATAGGCGATTTATACGAGTGTTCTAGGCGAGTTATACTCCACCCTGAACCTAGGCAAATTATACATCAACCCTAGGTGAAATATACACCAACCCAGACCGAGTCAACTCGGTATTTACTGAGTTGACCCGGGTCAACTCATATGAGTCAGCCGTGTCGAAGGTCAAAGAAAAGAAGAAAGGAAAGACTCAACAGACTCGATCCAAACAAACTACAACAATCAACTTCAACCAATGCCTGATCATTACAAATCTAACATCACAAATCTAATAACTAATTAATCCCTTCGCCATATATCCATCACCAACAAATCCAAACTCAAACTATCCCACACCCTTCTCCATCATCTACTTGACACGAAACATAATGAAAAATATTAATAATCTCAGATTCATGTTCTTAACCTCACAATCTTTACAAGATCATACACATAATCATCATTGATTTATAAAGCCAAAGATTTTTCTTTATTTTTTGAATATAAAGATTGTGTCATAACAAATTTGTTACACATAATCTTTGTTTCGATTTAAAAGAAAAACTCAAGATTAAAACAGTCGACCCTACCTGAGACCCTCCAAAGGATCTTGAAGCCACTTGTCTTCTTCTTTGGTGCACGGTTTAATCGAGCAAAAATAATAAAGGGTTTGTTTGGTTTGATGTTATATGTTGATGTGAGTGGGATATAAGACTAAAAGATCTGATGATAGGTTCTTGGTTTAGCTGCGTATGAAAAAGGAAAATGGGGAAGAGTTGGGATCTCTGCGTTTTTGATGTGGAGGAAAGGTTACAGCGTTTATTAGGTTGAAAGTGAATGCTAATTAGGTTTGTGCAATCTCTTATATCCTCATTATTAGGGATAGGTTTCAGATCATGGGCTATTGCTACATTATGTAATATGGATCAGAGACAATATACTTGGGCTGGTATATTGATATCGTAAAATTTTAGGATCAGGTATAAATCTATTTAGAATGGAGATGCCGTATGGTTAATTCTAAATGTGGTTTGGACTGGTGTGTTTTTTCTTCCTTGTAGGCCGGGTATATCATTGAGTTGGGCTAGTGGTTGGTGGATTTATCTTTAGGCCGTGTATGTGGATTGTTTAGAGGCTGGGTTTATTTTTGTTTATTGGTCCGGTGTTATCGGTTAGTCCGAGTTTAATGGATTAAGCCAAGTTTTAATACATTATCTTGTTGGGTAAAGTATAATTGAACGGGTTTTATTACTTGGACGGGCCGTGCTTATGTTTTATTTATTGAGCCCGATATCTGTTAATGATCATATCACTTCAAAAATTCACGAACAACAACACAGCAAACATAATACATTACACTAAAAACAATCCTTATCAAAATTGACCTTCACTCTTAATGGCTATTATTGGATTTTATGACTACGGGGTTTTTGTACAATGTTACTTAATTGGGATTGAAGTAGGATTTCACGCGGAGCGTACTTATTTTGTCTTCGATTATTTCTTTCTCAACAAACGAAGATGACTTGTTCACGTGTTAGCATAACGGTTTTGATGAAACTTGGATATCTATTATGCATTTGTGATTCTTTCGCTCATAACCCACAAAGCCACTATCACTATTAAGGATTACATTGTAAGTACTCAGTGTCCTCATGTAGTTAAGGAGATTTCCAGAGTTTTAAGTACTTAATCCTTTGGGATTAGGGTATGGTTATACACCGATCTTATTCACACGATAGTTACAAGATTAATGTATCAAAGTATGGTATTTTTGCTTCATTCTTAAGTTCGTTTTATCAGGATTGTCTCCATCAGTGGTCATCAGTATTAGCCAACAGAATAGATAAGGGGATTTAGATCGGGTTGATCAAGAGAGAATTGTTATAGAGAGTACCGACATCTTCTCACAGACTATTGCTATGCAATCACACAGGGGCATATGAAGCTACGTAAGTTATTCCCAGTTGGCATATGAAGTACACATGGTAGGATGAATCCTCATATAGTCACCATCCTGAAGGGAGAAATGTGTACATCCAGTACTTAGTTGATTTTTTATGTTACCGTTTTGATGTTACAGTTTCAACTACATAGCGGGATAAATTGCTTTCACTCAGGACTTAGTTGACTTTGGTGAAACAATTTAAATGGGTACACCCGAGACTTAGTTGTCGTTGATGTTACCGTTTAGACTACTTAGAGGGATAAATTACGTACACTCGGGACTTAATTGACTTTGGTGTAGCAATTCATATCTGCACTTTCCTGGAGGGAGAAAAGTAAATTTTCGGTTCTTAATTGATTTTGGTGCTACGGTTTTGACTTCGAAAAGGGGAAAGTGTGTACTTTGGGCTGAATGCAAACAAGACTGGAATGCTTCCTAAGTGAGACGATGTAGATGATATCATCCCTCCCACAGTGTATCCTAAATGAGAAAGGAGGTCCTTAAGAAGACTAGTGTATGAATTCTTATTAGTCTCAGAGGTGTCTATTTGGGAGGGAGCTGAAGATTTCAGCAGTATGTTCGTCTACAAGCTGAAGAAATAAAGCTGTAGTATTCATGTAGATCTTCGAAGATATTCTCAAGGAATACTGGACTTCATTCTTATCATTTTTCTTTATTTTTTCTTGTAGGGAACATTGTAACCAATTCACGTGTGACGCCATCTTGGAGGGAGATTGTTAGCCTCACTTTTTAGTGAAGTTGGCGTCTTACACGTGAATTGGACTAGTCTTGGACACTGCGTATCACGCAGGGGTAATTTATGTAAACTAGGAATAGTTTGCTTTTTCTTTCTAGTATAAATACCCCTCATGGCTCTTCATGAGGGGTGTTGGTGAACATTTGTATTTCTCATCTTTCTTTTCTTAATCTAATATTTCACAAGTTTTCTCTAACCTCTCTCTAACTTTCTCTCACTAAACATCATGGTTCATCTTTTGTTCTTTGATCAACCAAGAACCCTCGAATAGGTGGTTTTGAATCTTGTAACACTTAAAGAAGCGTAAGCAAGATGTTTTAATCTTTTGTTCAAGATCTAATAGGTTGTTTGATTTCGATTACATATTGCTTGATTTAATGGATGTCTTATATTTAGTCATCTTACATGTGTAGTTGTCACATGATTTAACGTGTTTGGTTTTTCAAAGGCTAGGAGATGTGCTTATTTGTGACAATGAAAAATATGTTATTGAGAGTGTTTTAATAATGCTCCTTTGCATGTCTTGTGAAATGAATCTTGATATGTGTGAAAACACATATCCGTTTTATATCAAAAATGGCCCTAAAAAGACAAAATTATGCTTTAAATGCTTGAATATTGCTTGTTTTGTCTTTGTGATTGTGTAGGTACGGATAATGCAAAAATCGTAAGAAAACAGTCAAAACTGGACAATCACGGACACGGGAACGGAATTGAGTGTGCAAAAGCCGAGAGAATGCTATCAAAGGTCAAAAAAAGTTAAACCTTGGTCAACCAAAGTCAACCATATAAAGACAAAAATCCCAAATTTCCCAAAACAGTCCCTCAAAGAAAACCAAATTGCAAAAATAGTCTCTAAACCCTAACGGTGTTAACTCTTTTTATTATAAGAGTTAACACCCGTTAACCCTTATAACTACACCAAACCTAAGCCCAACACCCAAATACCTGGCCCAAAACCTTTTGTATAAGCCCAGGTCAAACCATTTTACCCCGGGTCAAAAGAAAAGTCAAACCCCTTTTTTATATAAGTTTTAACGCGAAAAAAATTGTTACCACTGTTCACCGTCTTCTTTGATTTACCTCGAGCATAAAACAAAAGGTAAATGCAAATTAAGTGCGTGGAGAGGTAATTCAAGTGATAAAGGACAACGTAGCAGACTTATACATCACCAAAGCTTCTCATTGGTGGAAACCCACAAGAAGGGACATGGTGGCATTGTAAGAAGCACACGGGAAAAAGGGAATTTGCACTAAAAGACGTACAAAAGAAGCACAAGAGGGTCACATCACGGATTGCCACGCTGGCAATCTGTGTGCTCATTAAAATGATCCAAGGGCTAAGAATGAAGATCCAATGATTGGCATACATCAAGGGTGTGGATTAAGGGGAGCATCTAACAAACTCCAGGACCTAGAAGCTTCTCTGAAGGCTATATAAAGCTCTTCTCACATTCACCAACACAATCAGCTCTATTTTATTTTGGCTAGCTTTTATAGTATTAGTTTGAGTGTTATTTAGCTTATATGTAATTTTTTAGCTTATTCAATGTTTTTTTTTAGTGTAATCTCCTTTAAATCAAACTTGTAGATCTCTTCTTATTAAATAATCAAGTTTCTTTCAAATTCTATCTTCCTTAAGATTTTTATAAAAATATGTTGAAATTGTCAATAAGCTCGTATAAGCTCTTACACTCATTAAGCTTAATTACCTAGAATTGAATGGCTGTATTAGGTAATTAAGTTTTGGTTTAGAGTCCAGAAGTCAGGAGTAGTTTAGATTAGGTTTTGGCTTAACAGCTCTAACAAGCTTATAGCTTATAAGCCTATAACTAGAGGTTTAAGCGCTTTATTGAGTTTATGATCTCGTTTAGCTGAGATCTGAGTACATCTTTCTTAATCCTTTCTAAGTATATATACAGTTTTTATAGATAAAAAAAATATAGAAATCCAAAAATTTGTCATATTTCAGTTAGCTTATTGTAGTGCTAATATTGCTTATTTTAAGTTAGTAGATTTCTTATAGGTTCTTAATGACGCAATGAAAGATTCTATTTTTACATAAAATCAGTTTATAATAGTTTTTGTTATTAGTTTAAAATTGAAAAATCTCAAAAAAAAGGGGTGTTTTGGCATAAGCTAAAAATGGGTCCAAATGGATTTTTTCATTGGGTTTTTGGGCTCACTAAGCCTATTTCTACTAGCTTAATATTGTACTAATAATTAGTTTTAATAAGCTAGTATAAGTTTAAAATCTCAGTAATTAATGATTTATTTTTTGCATATGGATGAAATCTTTGTACCTTGAAGTTTGTTAGAATCAGCTTCTGTTGATAATAATCATTAAGAGGAATTGATAAATGTCATATTTACCATGTCAATTTGAGTGAAATAATGCATTATAAGTAAGTAGTTAGCTGTTACATGCATTTGTAGTTTAGGGTTTAACTTAATCTATCACTATAGCCTAGCAGTTTTAAGAAAAAGGTCACTTTTTAAGCTTAAATTTAGATAAGCTCAAGTAAGATTTAGGTCCTGAAAATTCAAGCATAAGCTCATAAGATAGCATTCTCAATCTGTTTAAGCTTATTTTGTGCTTTAGACTTATTTTTCTTGCTTAGAAATAAGCCTAAAAATCTGCCTAGGGGTTGTTTGGTTTAAAGTTTTCAATAGGGCTTATTTAGATTTTCTGCTTATGGCTTATATTCTAGTGCTCATTTCTGTCATTTTAAGCTTATTAGGGTAGGGTTAGGTAGGAAATTTAGCTTATAATCCTTTGTCATAGCTTATTTAGTTTTGTAGCTTAAAAAAGTTTTCTATAAAAAAAACCAAAAACAAAGTTAAGTAGTTTCTGTCATGTTATAAGCTATTTAACAGCTTATTTAGAGCTTTTAATAAAAAATTGCTTTTATTAAAAATGCTTATTTTCAGCTGTTCTAAAACTTTGCTTTTATAAGTTTTTAAAAATAAAAAAGAGGGAAGGTGGAAATCGGGGGTGAGCAAGACTCGAACCCTCAACCTCAACACCCTCTACCCCTTTTATAACACACACCTCCACTACCAACGTGCCTTGGGGACTTTTTCATTCTATCTTTGCAACATTTAATTTTTATACACATTTTCTCCCTTATAGTTTATAAGCTGTTTTTAGCTTATTACACAGCTTATTCGATAAGCTGTGTAGTCAAGCTTATTTTTCCTAGTATCTAACTAGTTTAAGCTATTTTCTGTATTTTTTCTAGAATTTTTATAATTAGTTTAGTATTTTTAAACATTTATTTTTATTAAAAACTTTAAAAAATCATAAAAAATAGAAAAATAATCAAAAAAATATAAATCTTTTTCAGAAAATTTTCTTTTATCATAAAGTTTCTAGGAAAATTAGTTTTGCTTTCGTAGGGTTTAATTTGCAAAATTTCAATTTTTAAAGAACGAGATTCGTTCCCGTTCTCATTTTTCGTGTTTCAAAGCTCATTTCAACTCCGTTTTTGTTCTAGTTTTCTTTAAACTTACTTTTTAGTCAATTAGAGTCCATTTAAAAAGAAAAAATTAATTTAGGTTTAATTTTAGAAATTTAGGGTTTTTGACCACCGGTTAGGGTTCCCGTTTTGCGTTTCTAGTTAAAGTTTGATTTCTCGTTATTTGTTTTCATGCTTAATTGTTATTGTTTACTTATTTTAATTTGTAGAAATTGATAATCGAATCAATCTTTGTTTCCAATTCAAATCATTGTCCGAACATTAAACGTGGTTTCAATTTCACAAATCGTTGGGGGATAACGATCCGGGAATCATACTTCCCGGTTAATATACGTATTATATTATATATATATATTTGTGAAGATTTTCCTTTTTACCTTTGTCCTCAAGGGTAATTTGGTAATTTTCCATAATATTATATATTTTATTATTTACGTGTGTTGCTTTACTAGCAATCAAATCTCATCAAGGTTATTTATCTTAATTGAGTTTGTGATTCTTTAATAATAAATGATTCAAAAGAGACATATTTTTTTTAAACAAATATGCTTTTCTAAAATTTAAGACTATATCACTATATATATAACAAAAGATATTATCTTGGATCTACATACTCAATCACACTTGATTGATATGAAAATGATTACATCCTTTTCTAGATGAAAAGAATATGCATCGGATCATAACTCACACTTGTGTCGATGATGTCATATTGAGTCTAATTGTCCAATGGTTGTGTTCCAAACATTATACTAATATGTTTAATACATGCATATAATAAACAATGAATAGGATGACGACTTAGATGTTTCGAGTCCGAAATATTCAATCAATTTACAATGCAATAGCAAATTTGGTAAATGTGTCATTCCGAAAAACCAAACACAAGCAAACTAAGAACATAAGTACACTTTAGCCATAACTCCTTAAAAGCACAACACAAATCTCAAATTCACATTTAGCTAAACTCTGAAATAATAATAATATGCGTGTTCATTCACCTAGAATAACATGATGTTTGGAAAAGATTATATTTAAAGAATTCATGCACCTATCGTATTAAACGATTGACAAAGGATAATATATATCCTAAGTATTTTAGTTTCTTCGTGGCATGAATGGCTGTGTTACAAGATAATACATTACATATTATTTGAAAAATATAAGTTATTAGAATTAAAAAATAACATATCACAATATGTGTCAATGCATAAACAAGTAAAAATACATTTATTCAAATACTTATTTAATTATGGTATTTAACATTGATAAGAATAATTGAAACTAAACAAATCCAATTTCATGTTCATACTCAAAAACTTTTCAATTAGATTCGATAAATATATCAATCATAATTTGAATAATGAATCGAGATCTTTCTTGACCCTCACAAACACTCATTTAAAAGAAAATAAATAAATATTTAAATAGTGTGTTCCATTAATCCTAAGACTAGTATTAAGTAGATGACCTAAGTGAGTTATTATGTTTAATAAGGTTTACAAGATGTTGATGTAACATTTGCAAACAAGGAGATCTTTTTCTATATGCAATGCAAGAACAATTTCGCAATCTTAATGCAAGAAATCTAGCATAAGTTCTAGTTAGGCATAATCCAGAAAACCAGCTACAAACAAATAATGTACATGTCACATGTGCTTAGATATTCAATTAGCTCAATTGCAAATAGCAACGATCATTTAATAATTTCAATTAACAAAATTAAGACACAAAGAAGTGCACATAATCATATAGCATAACACATAAAAGTACTTGTTGTCGTTTTGTATATTAGATACAACAATGTATAATTGGCTCGGTTTTGTTTGAAAACGAATTAGTTTCCTCCCCATTTTAAAAATTAACCAATTTTAATATTTTTTAAAAGTTAATTGCACCATTTTTCAAAGATATGCCCACTAGAAATGTCATACTAGAATGAAAAAGTTAAAATACAATTTACTTCAAAACGACACAGAGACACAACAGATTTTGACCACTATGTAATAATTTGCATTTTGACTTACTACGTTTGGAATAAAAAACTTCGAAAGTAATTTTTAAACAAAGTAGACATCCAATAATCTTTAAAATGACAGGGTGGCAACGACTCCTACCCTCTAACGGACTTACGGTTGATTTTATATGAATTTTCAAAGTTTCCAAAAATCTGTCGAATCAGACAGGTGGCCCCCTGATTGATAAGGGGGGCGGCCAGGAGCTAAGGGGGTCGCCTAGGGAGATAAGAGGGCCGCCCATCTGACACTCTGATTCGCATTTTTTGTACAAAATCATTTAACGACTTAGCGGAAAGATGTAGAACTTACTGAGTTTGATACTGGTATGTGCTAAATTACTGACTCGCAGGAGCTTACTCCTCCAAATTTATCTATATATAATATAAATACAGCAAAGGATCAGAATCCACGAGACCAATAAAACCGGAAGCAGTGTAGAGTGTTCCCGGGTCGTTATGTCCCAACGAGGCTGGAATGGAAAATCGAGAGACGATTGATGATTGGTGTTTGAATATGACAAGGATGATTGGGCACTAACACTGAATAAGCAAATGCACATAAAAATAAGCAAAGAAAATAAGCTGGAACAAGAATAAAAGCTAGGAATGGCAAAAACACTTAAAACTTTAAACTAAGACATAAGTAAGCTCAAATAAACTTAAGACAGATTAAATAAGCTAAACTAACTCTAAATAAGCAAATACAAAAAGCAATTAAGCTAAATTAACAAGATAAACACAACAGTACTAACAACAGTACTAACAGTATTAACTACCAGTACTAACTTGGAGTTAGTACTGCTAGCTTGTAGCGATATTCTTTTTCAACCTCCCCGGCAACGGCGCCAAAATTTGACTCGCCTGAACTCACACCTTTTTTATATGGATAAATATAAACTAATATAAATACAACACAAAAAGGATCAGAATCACGCGAGACCAAGAAAACCGGAAGCAGTATAGAGTGTTCCCGGGTCGTTATGTCCCAACGAGGCTGAAATGGAAAATCGCAAGACGATTGATGATTGATGTTTGAGAATGACAAGGAATGATTGGGCACTAATACTGATGAGCAATTGCACATAAAAATAAGCAAAGAAAATAAGCTGGAACAAGAATAAAAGCTAGAAATGGCAAATAAGCTAAAAAGCTACAAACTGATACACTATTGAAAATGCTGAAAAGGAAAAGTTATGCCAAAAACGAGATATATATCATTAATATAACACTACCAGCAGGAACTATAACACTACCAGCAGGAACTATAACTACCAGGAGGTATAAGCTTACTCCTAAAAACAGTAAAGGGAAATGGTTTGATCTACTCTAAAAAGCTAAGGAAATCTTGAATAAGCAGAAATAATAAGCTGATAAGCTAAAATAAACCACCAGTACTAACAGTTTTAACTAACAGTACTAACTAAGAAAGTGATACAAACTACTTTTAAACTAACAAATAAGCAAGATAAGCACTAAACATCATAATAAAGCATTCATAAGCAAAGATAAATAATAAATAAGCACAGTAAGCACCTCTGCAATAAATAAGAAATATAAGAAAAGAGAGAGACTTACCAAACCCTTGCTCAAAACAGGGTTAAACTAAGAATCTACAAGCTCTAACTTGTATAAAACAAGCTAGTGAGAGTCCATAAGCCCATCCAGAACTGGCTTATCATCCATAAAATAAGCTGTGGTATATTTGAGAGTGATTTTCTCTTAACTTCTTAACTTTTTAAATTTACTTAATTAAAACAGCTTATAAATAAGCTGTACTGATAGCTTTTTGAACACAAAAACAACACAATTAAGAAACTTGGCACTTGTAAATTAACTTAAAACCTCAAATTGCATTAAAACTTAAAAGTGTTACAAAGCTGAAAGTAAAAGCTGTAAAATGGTTTTAAAAGAACTGGAAATAAGCTAAGTTATATTAAAAATTAAAAACTAACTAGTTTAGACTAAGATGCCACAAAGGCTTACAAAAAACTATATTTATAGCCGAAGTCTTCATCTCTTGGACTTGCAGCTTGTGCTTCTTTTGTGAGAGCAAAAACCAAGTGTGCTTGTTGTGTGAGGGGATTCTCAAGCAAATCCCAGCCTTCAATTGCTTTTGTGCTTCTTTGGAGTCAATCTCAGCCATTGAAAATACTTTGGGAATGGTGTGGGATTGCCAACATGGCATTTATACAGCTGGGGGGAAGTAGTAGGGTGGTTGAAATGATTTTGGCTAGGGTGTCGAGTGGTTTTGCAGGGAGGAAGTATGGGAAGACATCCAAGTTGTACCTGGGTTTGGTTGGGGCGGGAAAGAAGACTTTTTGGGGAAGCAGCAGTTTTGTCCCCTCAAGTTATATAACTTGAATGCAATCTTTGCCCGGTTTGTAATTTTGACCCTTGTCTTTTAATTCTTGTAATACAACTTGAGGTTTGGTAATTTTTAGTCCCTCAAGTTGTATTTTCTTCACTTGGATGACCCTTTGACTTTGTCCTTTCCATTTTGTGCTTGGTTTTGTTTGGCTTTTGGCTTTCTTTTTGGTTCATCCGTTCCTGCACAATACAAATGCAAAACATACAAATACAATGTATTTTTGGTACGTTTTTAGTCGTTTAAGTCCGTTTTTAATGGAGAATGGCATGTGTAATTAAGCACATACCATAACCCCAAGTTTTGCTATCAATAACTGTGTAGCTCATGAATTTTGTGACGAATGCAATCTTGTTAGGAATCGAGAAAAGACTCGGTCACTTCCAAAATAGTGTATTATAGCTCGTAGTCAATCATTTGGTTACGTGTAAGCTAACCGGGCCAAGTCCATGGACTAACCATGGGCTTGCCGTCCACTTTAGGAAGTATATAAGCCCTCTCCATCCCATGGAAAGGGTGTTGGTCATTTGTAAGAACACTTTTTCAATGTTATTCTCTCTTTCTCTCTCTACAAGTGTCAACCATCCTTTCTCTCTCTAGTTCTTTCTTAGAAACTCATCTAGGTCTTGATTTATGATATCATCAATTGGTATTAGAGCTAGGTTGCCGGGGCTGAAAACCGTCCCCCTATGCTTGATAAGACTAATTACAGTTCATGGGCAAGTCGTATGCTGTTGTACATTAAAGTTACTTGTTGATTCAGTTCTCAACAGACCTTTCCAATATGGAACAATAGTAGAACCAGGAAATGAAACAACTCCAGCAATGATAAGAGCACGAACATACACTGATCTCATAGTTGAAGAAAAGATTCGTGAATCAGTTGATATCAACGCAACAAACATTGTTTTGCAAGGTTTACCTCAAGACATTTACAATTTGGTTAATCATAATGAATATGCAAAGCAAATTTGGGATATAGTCAAACTACTCATTCAAGGTTCAAAGTTATCATTACAAGAGCGAGAGTCCAAGTTGTATAATGATTTTGACACATTCACTTCTATGCCTGGAGATACAATTCAATCGTATTACATGCGGTTTGCCCAGCTGATCAATGATATGCATACGATTGGTATTGATGTGCTGTCGTTGTATGGTATATTTAAGATGATTCAAGTTTTAAATTTATATTTTTCTGACTAAACCAAAAACAACACTTTAACGGGCAGTGTACCCGATCAGTAGTAGTTTCGTGGTAAGTAGGGTGTCAAACACTTGAAGCGAGGTTAAATCTATCAATTTAATTAATATCTTGGTTATCTAATCTATGTTAATTCTATTCTATTCTAAACCTATGTTAAACCTATGTCAGTTTAAATCCTAATTCTAACGGGAAAAGGAGGTTTTTAGCCTGAGAGACTGGCACGGTTTGGTTGGTGTCTATAACTAATTCAAGGCACTTTTACCCACACAAGCTAATTAACAAAAGATAAAAGAGCGGTCGAACCTTATATAAGAAAACTGTATTAACCATTATTAATCTGATTAGAACGTTGGTTTGTTTATTTAGTGCAATGATTTCTTCTCTCGAGGTGGCATATCATTCTTAAGACTTAGGCGTTACATCATCCTAAGACCTAGACACAATAATTCTGTCACAATTAAAGCATTCGCATAAAGCATCCTTATTTACTGATTATAATCTATCTTAGGGATTAAAGCAATGGTGATCTTGTTAAACCCTAGCTCATAGAGACTTTACCCACTTACCACTTAATGGCAATTTATACACTAGTAGTCCACTTGTCCAACTATCCAATGGAATCAGAACATTACTTGTTGAATTATCTAGGTCACCTGCTAGTCAACACGATCAATAAACCATTGGCAATATCCAATTAACTAGTTAAGCCCGAAGCGTATCCTAGACACAGACTTAGAAGGACAATATTTGTGAAACTACGATTCTAGATGTATAAATCACTATATGGAGAGCTATCCCGGACTCTAAATCTGCTTGGTCCGCTTTACTAGATCTAGTTGAATGATAGGTCACATACAAAAGCGCGTAAACAAGTATAAATTAATAAACATAAACAAGCACTCAACGATAAATCAAGAAATCAAGATAAACAAATACCAAACATTCAGATCTTCATAATAATGGCTAATAACCGAAGGTATTAGCCTTCAAACGTCATAATAAATACAAGAGTAATTATTTAGCCAAGGTAAACTAACCGAGTTAACGAATGATACCAAAAACTAAATGATTACTAAAGTATATGGAATTACACGTTGTCTTCTATAGAATTGAATACGTTGCTCGACCTCTTCTGCTCTTTTTCTTCTCTAAAAATCGACTTTTGTGGTTTAGGTATCGAGAATATGATTTAGCACACTTAAAACTTGTTTTTGAGTTTTGTATTTATAAGGTCTGAAAGTCGGTTGGATACGGCGTATCCAAGAGTTAGATACGGCGTATTGGGGATTTCTTGGAGTAGGGACCATGCTTGATATATTCCAGAATATTATATTGATTCCATATCATGAATACGGCGTATTGAGTCCTCTGGATACGGCGTATTGATCTTTATTCCTGAGTGGTCATTGGTGAGTGCAAGCACGGATACACAGTATCTTCCTTGATGGATACGACATATTGATCTTCAGAACAGTAATCTTCAAAATATCTTCATTTAAGCTCCAGAATGCGCCCTTTTGCTAACTTTTACCAATTACTCCATAATTACCGCAATTCTCAAATATAAACGATTAAGTAACAATTCTTTGCAATAACTATACAAAATGGGTTAATAACATGGGATAAATGATGCTATAAAATAAATGTTATTTGATGTTATCAAATATCCTCCCACTTGAATCCTACTTGTCTTCAAGTAGCCTTTAGAAGTTTATAAAAATGTATCCCTAAGGATATTTTCTATTAAAGCACTTATTTGATCTATTACAAGTACACAACCAAACACCTCACGAAATAGGAAGATGAAAACACTCAAATCACTCAACTAATCTATGTGGTAACATGTAACTAATTCGCTCAATTGCTCGGTCGTGACGAGTATTCTATCATAAGCTTGGCAAGGATACACATCTCCACCACTAAAGCTAAGGAGTAACAAGTTTATAAAGGTAAATATGGGTTTTTGTATGGAAAGGCGTACGGTTTGATCATTCTACAATCTTTCACCAGAAGTACCACTCCAACAAGGCAGCTGAAGCACACATACACACCCGAAACGCCAGGATAGACATGCATGTTCGATCACATCCCCATTCGAATTTAACCAACGGTTAGGATGAAGAATGATAAAGGGTAGGAACCTTCTAACTTTCACCAAAAGTCGTAAACCAACAAGATACAAGGCATGCATACACACCCGAAACGCCGGGATAGACATGCATGTTCGTATGAATCCTCGTTCGCGTAAAACCAGCGGCTAATCATTAGGTGAGAGGGAAGTAAATTGTTGTTAAATAAAAATCAAGAAACAAATAGATTAAGACTTAAGATACAAGTTGTTAGACACTTATTTCCTGACCGTTATCATGATAAAGACACAAGTATTTACAACGTCTTGATCATAGATAAAAAACAACAACCTAAGTTGGCGTTCCCGTAACGGTCAACTTCTCAATCTTCCCAAAACTTTATATACTCTACAAGGCAAGTGGCGATATCTTCCACTTTGTACAATACTCTACATCGTTGATTTTTTAGACGTATCAACGAATAATCGATCCTTCGTGTAATTCCTTCAGTAATTGCGAAACGATTATCTTCAAACTTTCTTTTTTTTCTTTTTGTATTTTTCTCATTTTTTTGATTTTTTTAATACCAAAACTTCAAATATCGGTGTAGTTTCACCATCTTCACGATCATAATA
The DNA here is from genome assembly GCA_026074375.1 of Tanacetum coccineum. Classification (NCBI taxonomy): domain Eukaryota; kingdom Viridiplantae; phylum Streptophyta; class Magnoliopsida; order Asterales; family Asteraceae; genus Tanacetum; species Tanacetum coccineum. The sequence goes on along the minus strand of BQNB010000633.1, from coordinate 112,335 downwards.
ATTCCGGATAATTTCTTTGATAGTTCCTTCGTCTTCGGATTCACCAATAATTGTGATGGTAGTAAAATCACATGAGCTTTGACTACTAATATACATTCCCATTTGCAATGTGCAAATTTCTAACCATACCAAAGTTAGAAAATGACACAAGACTCGGGAAATACAAACTTTACACTTTAAGCAACTAGCAACTGTAAATTAAACTTAATCTAACAGGGTAGGTTAAGGTGTAAGGGTGTAACGAAACAAATAGTTAGTGTAAATCCTAAAGGATTGGCTCTACGGGTTATTCTAATGGATCATCACTCCAAAGATGAGAGTGGAAAGGGTTTAAACAGGAGGTTAACTAACCGGTGTAGTTAGTTAATAAGCAACATGTAAAGGCGATTTGAGTGTAATCCTAAAATTTACCAATTTAAACAAGTTACTCCAATTAAATCCATAATACTCATTATTGCGGTCTCGAATAGATATACCAATCCAAGTTCTAAAGTCTACAACATCATCGGCACACTCATATTTTGTGGAATTTGGGTTAACATTTGGAAACGGAAAGGTTAAATCATCACAATATCTAACAAGGGTTACGTAACATGTAATTTCACAAAAGTATGCTTGAAATTTTTTTAATTTTAAGAATAATTTAAGCATTTTAATATGAAAATTAGGATAAGTAAACATTCTAATTCTATCCCGCCACTTGAATAATACAACGTCCTCGTTGTATATATAAAACATTAGTTACGGGAAGTAAAAAAGAATTAGAATGAGAAACTCCCCTAATATTTGCTCGGTAGATTCTCCAAATTGTGTTTATAAGCAAGAATTCGTGTTGAACAGACGCCTTGAAGTTTCAAGACTCCAACACTTTAAGATCTCTAGATGTTTAAATCCTTTACCAACATTCATTGATATTTCTTTCACGAGATCCTGTATAAATTCTCAGAAAACAAATGCAATTCAATCTCCATGTATTCATTTGGTTAGACTCGAAATAAATACCTAAAACTATACAGGAAGTCGATACGCCGTATTCATTCCCCCGGATACGAACTATTGATACCTGTATACGCTGTATTCATTTAATGAATACGTCGTATAGACTGTGCTAAAAATAAAGACTGGATAACGTCCACGATCATAATAATTCCGGATAATTCCTTTGGTAATTCTTCGTTCTTCGGTTTCACCAATAATTATGACGGTAAGTAAAAATCTCAATATAGTTTTGACTACTAATATACTTCCCCATTTGCAATGTGCAAATTTCCAACCACACCAAAGATAAGCAAATGAACAAGAACTCGAGAAATACAAACTTTACACTTTAAGCAACTAGCAACTATAAATTAAACTTAATCTAACATGGTAGGTTAAGGTGTAAGGGTGTAATGAAACAAATAGTTGGTGTAAATTCCTAAAGGATTGGCTCTGCGGGTTGTTCTAGTGGATCTTCACTTTAAAGATGAGAGTAGTAAGGGTTTAAATGGGAGGTTAACTAACTAGTGTATTAGTTTAATAGCAACATATAAAGTGCGATTTGGGGTGTAATCCCTAAAATTTTACCAATTTAAACAAGTTGCGCTGGGCTCTGTTGTTTTACCATAAGCTTTAGCAGTTGATAGCACATCTCATTTTGATGATCAGTTTGAAGTTTCTTGTTTAGCATATTGGTGATGGTTATTGGTGTGAGGGGATATCTCTTTTCAACCAACATAAAAATGTGAAGATTATCAAACCTTACAAAGTGAACTCCAGATGAATCAATCAACTTCCAAATGGTCACCCTGTATCCTTGTAAAATTCTCCATACATCACTCCTTTTGTCTGGTTCAAACATAACTTTCAAATCTCCCCACAACACTCTTTCAAATTCATTTTCAGGCCTTGTATCACCATACTTTGCCTTCACTATCCTCCAAAGAGCTTCCAAGTCTTCTCTGTCTATTCCTTGTAGCATCCTTATCATTGAAGAGTATCTCTTGGAACTTCCATCTGCTCTTATCAACTGATAATGTACCATCATACCCTCTTTATGAAGCTTGTAATCAATAATCACTGGTAATTTGGTAGCAAGTGGTATAGCATCAATTGCTATATCTTCATCCTTTTTAATCACCAAAAGCTTCTTTAGCTCAGCTTCATCAACTTCATCAACTTTATCTGACTCTTTTTCTTTCTCTACTTTCTGTTTCTTTGAGGATTCCTGCTGTTGTTCTTTCCCTGCTCTTTTCCTTCCAAGCATCTTCTTTCTGCTGCCTTTAGTTGTCTCCTCTCTACCTTCTTCCTTCTTTTCTTTGCTTTCCTGTACCTCAGAACCCATAGCCACAAAGGTATTTACTCTCTTCATTTCCTTATCAAACAACTTTTGAATTTCATCAAAACTCTTTCCTTTTAGCTGTTTGTATGTATATCCACCCATGTGCTTAAGATAAGTAGACATTTGAGTTCTCTTTTGTGCCTTGGTAGGAGGTCTGTTTCTCTTTTCTTGTGCTCTGAGTGCAGCAAAATGCTTTCTTCTTTTCTCCATCAGTTCCATAAATAGTTTTGCTTTTTCCTCATCTGTCAATTCCTCTCTTTCCTTTGATTGGAGTCTCTCAGCCAGCAATCTATCAGCCTCCATCATAGCTTGTGTATTTTCCCATGACTCAATCAATGCTATGTTGGCTTCTTCTTCTTGTTTCCTTGCTAGCTTTTGCTCTTCTAATAATTCAGCATCCAACTTAGCTTGAATATCTCTTATAATTTGTTCATCAAGAGCAATTTGATCTTTTCTCTTCAAAGGAACTTCAGGCTCAATCATAATACCTTTTCCTTTATCTTTAGAACTTAAAGGTTGTGTCTCTTGTGGAACTCTGAACTCACTTGGCTCCTGTACAACCACCCCTCTAGCCTTGGGTCTTGTAGTTGTTGTTGTTGTAGCAGCAGTAGTAACAACTTTAGGCTTAGCTGCTTTAATCTGTATAAGTGTCTGAGCCAAAGTGATTTCCTCAATAGTTGTAGGAACAGCACTATCATCAACACTAGCAGTAGTAACTGCTTCACCAGCAGTACTATCATCAGGCTTAGTACTCTGTTCATCTTTCCCATCAACTTTAGCTTCTACATGCATCTCATTATCCTCCAAAACTCCAGTATTAAACATTAAGTCATCATCCTATCTCTCTTGAGTTTCATCAACTAAAGAAACATCAACATCAGCATCAATATCTTCAATACTCCTCCCCTGTTTGGATGCATCTTTAGGAACACCCAAACTCTCCTGGTCTTCAGAGGACTCAACTCTCTAAGACATACCAACTTTCCTGAGTCTTTTCAAACTTGTAGGTCTTGACTTTTTCCTTCTTTCTAACCTCTGGATCCTCTTCTTCAAAGCATCAATCTCCTTAGCTTGAGTATCCTTTGCTTTTTGTAAATCAAGAACCTGTGTTTGCAATTTCGTACATAAAACCATCAACTATGTTAGTTGCATGCTATCCTCACCACTAGGTTGTGGATCATTGGAAGGTGTTAGTACACTCTCCTCATGCTCTGCCTCATCTTGAGGAACCTCTGCCTCCTGTCCTAAGCCTTCTTAATATGGTTTTGTTCTGCTTGGGTGGGAAGATGAAAGATGGTTGATCAATAATGTATTGGAGTAGAATCAGTTAGATGGATCTGAATCCACACCCATTTCTCACAAGTTTGAACCATCATGGTATCAAATAAGTGTATTCTCCTGAGAAATCCTTTCAGCTCTCTTCAATAATGCCAAAAACTTTCTTTTGTGAAGTATTAACAAAAATCTTCTTGTGAGTTGATATATTACCAGTTGTTGATTAAATAAAACTTGGAGAAAAACAATGGATACAACAAGAATTTAAATCCTCCATCTAAGTGTTTCACCATTGCATCAAAGATATACTTAGACATATTAAACTTCTGATTAGCTGCCAAGCATATGATCAAAGAAGCCATAGAACTACTAAACTCATTCCATGCAGTGGATTTAGCACTTAAGCATTGAGTAATAGTATGAATGAAATACTTCCACTGTGGAGAGAAAAAAGCTTTATAAAAAGTAAGCTTTTGAGAAGGCTTTTCATACCCCATACGTGCCAATTCTTCAAAGATAGTAGTAGTTGGAAGACAATCAGTACCTTCTGCATCATCCAAGTGAAGATCTCTCCTAATGCTTGACTCCGTAACAATAACCCTCTTCTTATCAACTAGGGCTTGTAACTGTCGCACTCCATTAACTGTCTGTACCTTGGCAGTTGCCCAAAATTATTCAATACAAGATGTGTAGATGACTGGATTGACTGTTAAAGCATATGAAACAGAACTTGCTTTCAGGAAATCAATTATGGGTTTTCCAAGAATGTGACCACATTGTGCGTTTCAGCAAACTTAGGGCTTGACATAATGATGAATTTTATAATCAAAGATGAAAACTGAATAGGTTTATGGTTAGAGAGTGTTTAAATAAGTGAAATCGAATAAAGAAGTAAATGAAACCCTTAATCGAAGTATTTATAGAATCACCCTCAACATTAACAACAGAAACAAATACGGGCAGTACTAGTTTAAGCCTAACAACATTAACTTAAGCTTAGCAGCATTAAGTTGAAACTGAGCAGCATTAAAAAGAATACACCAGTAATCATTCAATTTTCATTCCAAAAAGCAACTTTCATCATCAAATTTGATTCACACACACTCTCTTTCTGTTTTTATGCTCACATCATCTCTCAATTATTTTTGCTCACATAATCACTCATTTATGTTTTTATGCACACATCTCTCTTTCTATTTTTAAGCTCACAAAATCTCTCATTTCTTTTGGCTTACCAAGACACTCTTTCTGTTTTTATATGACAGTTGTGTAGAAAATTTTGTCAATTCCAATAAGTTTTATACTGTCCTCCCCACTTCCAAGTGTGTAACCTCTTGAGAGAGGTGGATCAATGGACTGTATAGATGTAATCTCAAACCTAGTTTGAGCATTCACATCCCCCAATATGGTATCTTGGCACCTTGGACCACTACCTGAACCAATTCCCTAAGGAGTTGACTCATTAAGTGTTCCCATGGATTGGGTCTTATTTGATGTTACCACTGTCCTGCTCTGCTTCTAAGCTAGAAGCAGTAGTGGCAGTCCTTTCCATTCTGTCACCCAACTCCTTATGGACAGCCTCATCACCAACCTTTGTCAGAGGGACCACTAGACTGAGGTATCTTGGTGTCCCGACCTCTTTTGATATGCCTAGACGTGTTTTAATCCCTTTTGAACATTCTTATGATATAACATATCTTTTCATCCATGCTTTTTGGTTGTAGAAATAAGGAACCTCCCCTCAAACAATGCCTCAAGTGATAAGAATTGAAAACAGTTGCAACTTTGGTGCCCATGTCCTCTTAACAACATTAACATTTGCCTGGCAGTAGTAATTTTCTGCCTAGCAGTATTAACTGAAGTCGAACAACATTAACTCTGTCTTCAATAATTATGCAACAACATGCCTCTATTCATCACAAGCACACTAGAAAAGACTAGATAGACATGTGGGAATTCATGAGGATCCATATTTATGCATAACCCATGAATAAAAGTTAAACACTGTGAACCAAGACCATTATCTTTCTTCAAAAGGTGAAGCATTCAACATCAGGTATTCAACATGCTTTACCTGCAAATGTTAGTTCATAGCCAAATATACAAACTCCAAAACATTTTCTTCTTGACAGCATTAACTATGACTAACTGTTTTAACAAACAGTCTTAAGTATAACTAACAGTTTTAATTATACTTAGCAGTATTAATTGAGAAAACTAACAGTATTAATCCTTTACAAAACTTTTACAAAAACATAAAGAGATATAGACAGTTAAGGATTCAGCATTCCAATACTTGAGACCAAGTATTGAAATCTGCCTGCATCAAAACCTTTTGTAAGAAGATCTGCAACATTTAAATCAGTATGAATTTTAACCATTTGTATTAACTTTTTTAGTGTTGCAATCTCTTATAAAATGATGCCTAATCTCTATATGTTTTGTTTTTGAATGTTGAAAAGGATTTTCAATAATGCAGATAGTACTGTTATTGTTAATATTAAAGACAATGTTCATGAAATTGTACCCATAATCTAGCAATTGGTTTTGAATCCAAGATACTGTCCACAACAACTAGCAGCAGCCACATATTCAGCTTCAGTTGTAGAAGTGGCAACCACAGTTTGCTTTTTACACTGCCAAGATATCAACCTGTTTCCCAAAAACTGACAACCTCCAGTTGTAGACTTCCTATCTTGAGTTGCTCCAGCATAGTCACTATCAGTATAAGCAACCAGTTCAAATGGAGAATCCCTAGAATACCAAAGGCCTAAAGTTGGTTTGCCTTTCAAATATCTAAAAATTCTCTTGACTGCTAAGAGATGTGATGTCTTTGGAGTAACTTGAAATCTAGCACATTCACTTACTGCAAACATGATATCTGGTCTAGATGCTGTGAGATACATCAAATACCCAATCATAGATCTATAGAGATGTACATCAACATCATCAGCATCTCCATCCTTGACCAAAGGCTTTTCCAAATCAATAGGAGTTGAAGCATACTTCATATCAGTGTAGTTGAATTTCTTCAAAATCTCAGCTACATATTATCTTGATTGATAAATATTCCATCTTCCTTCTGTTGTACTTGTAATCCTAGAAAGAAAGTAAGTTCTCCCATAGAACTTATCTGAAACTTATCCTTCATTAGCTTCTCAAATCCAGTACATAACTCCTTGTTTGTAGAGCCAAAGATAATGTCATCAACATATACTTGTACAAGCAAAATATCTCCTTTTTGCTTATTTATAAACAATCTCTGATCTATTTTGCCTCTTTTAAACCCATTGCCTAACAGATAGTTAGCTAAAGTTTCATACCATGCTCTTGGTGCTTGATGCAAACCATAAAGTGCCTTGACCACCTTGTAAACTTTGTCTGGATGGTCAGGATCTTTAAATCCTGGTGGTTGAGTAACATAAACTTCTTCCTCAATAGTTCCATATAAGAAAGCACTCTTTACATCAATTTAATATACCAGAAAACCCATAAAAGAAGCATAGGCTAAAAATAATCTTGTTGCCTCAATTCTTGCCACAGGAGCAAATACTTCTTCATAATCAATACCTTCTTCTTGTCTATGACCCTGTGCAACCAACCTTGCTTTGTTCCTAATCACAATTCCCCTTTCATCTTTCTTGTTTCTGAAGACCCATTTTATTCCAATGGCCTTCTTTCCACTAGGCAGATCCACAAGTATTCAAACCTGTTGAAGTTTGAATTGCATAAGTTCTTCCTACATTGCTTCCACCAAGGATGAATCAGATAGAGCTTTAGCAATGCTTGTTGGTTCAATCTGTGATAGAAAACAAGCATATAAACAAGTATTCAAAGTATCATGTGTTTTTTGTTCATGTACATCACTGAGAAACCCTTGTTCAGAAGTAGGTTTTGTCATTCATCTTGTCTGAAAAGATGACTTCACATCACCAATCACATTATTAATTGGGTAATTTTTATGAATTCATGTATTCGGAGTGGTTAGAACTATATAAGAACTTGTGATGTTCCCCAAATCAACTTCTGGTTCATCTTCATCACTGAAGAACTCAATATGAGTGGCTTCATGTGTATGGCTAACTCCCATGGTGAACATATCTTTAGGGCTATCATGTTTGTTTAAACTAGCAGTATTAACTGATGGACCAACAACATTAAGTTTAAGACTACCAGTATTAATATCAGGACTGGCACTATTAACATGTTGTCCAGCAACATTAACATCTTTAGAACTGCTATCATCTTTAAACTTATCTTGTTTAACATTCTCATTATTTAGACCATCTTCAACCTGCTTTTGAGCATCATTAGTAGTTTTTGGTTCACCATGCAAACTTGTGGACTGGCAGTATTAACACTATGGCTAGCAGCACTAACTTATGAAGAAGCAGTGTTACCATCATTGGTACTGCTAGAGCTTGGTGCAGTCATGAAGGCCAAGTTTTGACCACCACTGGATGTACCAACTGTCTTCTTTATCTTTTGTTTAACAATTTTGAAATTGTTATAGAAATCATCTATACTCATAGTCTTAATCTCAGGCTTATTCATCCAAACAACTACATAAGTATTCCACTCAGGTGGTAAGCTGCTTAAAAATTTTAAGTTTAAATCTTCTTGGGCAATGATCACACCCAAGATAGCAAGCCTACTGACTATCTTTTGAAGCCTATTGAAAATAGAGTTCATGAGACTCTGCACTTGTTGCATTGAAATTCTCATACTGTTGCTTCAAGAGAGTTTTTTGAGTTTTTACTTTTGGAGCTTGCATTACCTCTAAATCTTGTTTCAATGGCAGCAACATAGAGAGCTTCATATTAAGGGTTTTCATCTTGGTATTACGTTCTGACTGAGTTGTTGGGTTTACGATTTAAGGTGCCCTAGCTCCTCAAACGTTTATTGACTGACCTCTGAATTATGATGGCCCGAACGGTGATACAATACTCCATAATAATTCAATCAAAGATATACATTATACTTTATAAAGTTTTGAAACATAACAATCAAAATAAGACTTGACATATTACCCCAGGTTACGTGACGAAGCTGCTTTCTTTCAATCAATATTCTGAACTTTCCCGCCCATCATACTACCATTCAGATGCATTTCATTTGATATACTTTTGACATCAATTAGATTTCCCTGTTAAGGTGAGTTCATAGCCTCGCATCTTAAATCTTTTGAATACTTTATAAACCCGCGAGGGGGTTACATGCTCAATTGTTTTTAATATACACAAGTACTTAAAATAGATATTGTGAAGTTCATAACCCCGCCTTTACTTATTTACATGTTTTATAAACCTGCGAGGGGGATACATGCTTGTTTACAAACTCTTTTACATACTTATTTATTTTATAACAATGTGATTACTTTTCAAAGACTTAATGAGTTCATAGCCTCACTTTCAAATCTCTTATAATTTATAAACCCATAAGGGGGATACATGCTTAAACCATGAATACAAGTGTTTTCTAAATGTATGCTATCCAGATATATTATTGCCTAAGTAGCTTCCAGTGCCATTATTTCCATATCATGAACCATTAATTGCTTATGAGTGAGCGCGAATTTTATGAATAGATCTATTAGGGGTACCGGTTGTATACCCATTCATAGGGTAGCCAAACGCACTATATTTGACCTAATGGGTAACATTGGCAAGTTACCTTTCCACGGGGACATCTGTTCCCCAACCAATGTCACTATGGTGATGTCCATGTTAACGTATTGGTGTCATGAGCTTAGATGCAATAATAATGTTCTCCATGATAATTGTCCCTGCAATGCAAATATTTCCTTTATGATAACTTGTATTCAACTATTATATTTCAAACCTATGAATTTCACTCAACCTTTGTGTTGACCCTTTTTATGCATGTTTATCCCAAGTAATTGAGCAACTTATGGCGAGTGGCATGGACTTGAAGATGGTTAAAACTTGTTATCATTCACATTTTATGTTTCTAGATTTTGGGACCTGCCTTTGTAAAACTCTGATTTTAAATGAATGATAATGTATCTTTTAAAAACGTCTATTTTGAGTCGTTTTCTATGATTGTGCCTGTAATTCATGAAGTAATACCCTAGATTAGCTTTCGCTGCTATATTTATTAAAATGGGAGTGTTACAAAGTGGTATCAGAGCTCACAGTTATAGAGAACAAGTATAAAACCTTAACTAAAACTACTTTTCTTTTGCCATCAATGTCCTCCGTGCCACTGCATTTCCTGAATAATGAAGATGCCACTACTTTTTCCTGAATAATATATAAAATACATAACTATTATACTATTATATAAGTAACTTATGTTATTTATTTTTGGGTTGTTACAGTCATGTCTTCGTCCCCTCACTCTACTATCGTCCCATCTGATTCCGATATTGAGGATGCTTTTTCCTTTATGAACATTCTAAACTATTTCTCAGTCTCACCGGGAAACATCTTCCAAATCTTTTCGAGAAGATTTCATCACCAAAAGATACTGAGACTTCTGTTGAATCACCTATTTCAATATCTTCATCTTCATCAGTAGGATTTTCATCACCCGTTAGGTCAACTACACCACCACCAGGCTATGTCTTTAATAAGTTATCTAATTCTATAAAGATATCATTATGGATCATACCGCGACCACTAGGAAGTGAACCAGTCCCCGAGGAACCTAATGAGTCAGATGCTTGTTAGAATGTTCATCTATGGAAATAATCATGGAAGATATCTAGGTTCGTCATCAAGAGTCTTCTGAACAAGATCCAAGAACTCAAAAACAACAAGGGAGAACCACCAGATTAGATCTGTGTCATTTTCAGCTTTCTAGAATCTAACTACTGGATATATGGTATAAATAATGACGCTTGTCAAAATTTTAACTATGTAAAAATTATAGACAAGTTGTTTATAACTTAATACAGTAGTGATTTCATTATACCTCGTCGTTTCATGATACCGATTTATCTGTAGTATGAGATATATCTCTGATTCGGGTTTCCTATAATCTTTACATCAATTTTCTCAACACCTTTGTATCTAAAAACACTAAGCCTCCTATTGGATCACTCGTTTACGTGTCTATCTCTTGAAGTCTTAAATTCTAAAATTTTTGTTGTATCCTGCAATATCAAAGAATGATCACAAGTCTTTTTATCATAATTCTCATACCTTAATTTGTGGTACGACTATATCATTTTATGGGATTTTATTCTTGTCTTTTTTGTTTTTTTTTTAAATTTTTGTTTTTTTTTTTTTTTTTTTTTTTTTTTTTATGTGTCATCTTGTATATTGATAGATGCCTCCCAAGAGAACATCAACATCTGAAACACCAACAATGACTCAGGCTGCCATCCGGCAACTGATTACTGATGGTATTGCTGCAGCTCTAGAAGCACAAGCTGCTACCATGGCAAATGCCAACAATCCTAATAGGAATATTGGACCAAGAGAAACTCCTGTAGCAAAAAGAGGAAACTACAAAGAATTCATAAGCTGTTAACCTTTCTATTTCAATGGTACGGAAGGAGCTGTTGGCCTCATCCGCTGGTTTGAACGTACTTAATCGGTATTTTCGCGTAGCAAGTGTGCCGAGGAAGACAGAGTGACATTTTCTATTGGTACTCTAACTGATGACGCCTTGTCCTGGTGAAATGCATACGTCCAACCTATTGGGATGGAACAAGCCAACAGGATCACCTAGACCGAATTAAAAAGGCTCTTGACCAATAAGTATTATCCTCGAACTGAAGTCAAGAAAATGGAAGACGAATTTTACGACTTGGTTGTGAAAGGAAATGATCTCAAGACTTACATTAGAAGATTTTAAGAATTAGCAATTTTATGCCCAAACATGGTGCCAAACACCGAGAAACTTATGGAAGCTTTCATCGGGGGACTGCCCCAAAGCATTGAAGGAAACGTTACTGCTTCAAAACCTCAAACTCTGGAGGAAGCCATTACCATAACTCAGAGGTTGATGGAGCAGGTAATAAAGCGTAATTCTGTGCAAGAAACCAATGATCACAAATGAAAGTTTGATGATGGAAGAAACACCACTGACAACAACAACTACCCCAATAATCGTGATCTCAACAACTACCTCAATGATCGTAACAACAATAGCCACTCCAACAATCGCAACAATAACAACTACCAAGATAACCGCAACAATGACAATCGTAACCACCAACAGCAAAATGGAAGGCAGGAAACCTTCAAGGCTAATGGAAATCATGGATATAATGGACCTCATCCACTTTGTAGGAAGTGTACTCTGCATCACACAGGACCTTCGACTGTCAGATGTCAGAATTGTAACAAAGTAGGCCATCAGACTAGAAATTATAGAAACTAAGAACTTTTGTTTCCAAATATCACTCTATCACTCAACTAAATCTCGGGATGAGATTTCTGTAAGGTTGGGGGACTGTAACAACCCGTAATTTTCTAGTATTTCATCAATGTAATATCTACTTACTATGTTAAGTACTACTTTTTCACGGGAATAAAATTTTCGTTTCATTCCATTCCATTACGTATCATAGTTTACATTTCTAAAGTAAACGAGCTCACGCAACGACCTATGCCTATTCTATCTATGTTTACATCAAGTAAACATCCTAATATGTCAAGTCAATATCTTAATATCATTTCTACAAAGTACATTACTCATATAATGTACCATTTACAACGTTATTTCAAAACAGACTTTAAACGTTAAACGTTTACCTTTAAACCCTAATTATATGTAATGTATACATATAAAATCAATGTACAAGTATTCAAAGCATGTGTACAAGTAACAATACATAACATTTGAAATATAAACTCCCTCCAAGTCAATGTACAAGTCCTTAAAAGCACAATGAACAAGTCATTAAGCATAACAGCCAAAATAGCCATTTTACCACCGTTTTCATTCTAGTTTCTTTACCACCACTTTTGTACAAGCTAATACACTCAATGTACAATATGTAAACCCTAATTACTCTACTCCTAAGCTCTCATACACATCTTAAAAACCCTAAACCCTAAAACGAAACCATAAACCCTAGTTTCACTTTAACCTCAAAACTAAGCCCTAAAACTTAAAACTAAGCCATAAACCCTAATCCTAAACACTAAACCATAATCCTAACACTAATCCTAAACCTTAATCTATTATGTGTTGTTAGCTATGAGTCGCTTCCGGTTAACGAGAAACGGCTAGTTGCAGCTGCGAAACCTGTTCAAGGAGATTCTTTTGGAATTCTCAAATGATCACAGGCAGTATTATTGATCTAACGGGGAACCGTGGTTTTTGCACCATATTCGTCGAAGTGTCAAAGACACTTCGTCCATATATGTTTATCTCTAACCTATACTTGCAGGTTTTCTGACTTTGCAGACTTCTTAGTCCATGACGAGTCAAGATTCAAACCTCATGCTCAATCCTCAAAAGATTAATACATGCTGAAAGTCAATCTATCAAAGTTCCGCAATCTCTGATGAACAAGCACTTCCTCATAAGAACATTTTGTGCGTTCATGTAAATCATGTTAAAAAGATAAATGTTGAGGGAGATTGTTAGCTAGCTTTTAAGACTATGAGCATGAGGGTGACGACACAAGATCACAAGGCAGGCATAAAGTTTCAAGGATAAAGATTTAGAATATTCAGTAGTCAAGTCAAATCAGGCCAAAGACCACGATTCTGTTATTTTGTCAATGTTTATCTAAGTTAATGATCAAGATCCATAGATCCCCCCCCCCCCCCCCCCCCCCCCCCCCCACAAGCATGCAAATGGATCTTAATAGGAATTCCCAAGAATACTAGGCTCCAAGTATTCAAGATGTCACAAGAAGGATCCACAATTGAATGCCAACCTTTGGGGGAGATTGTTAGCCTGATATTTAGTAAAGTGATTGGTCTTTAATAAATCACGAGCCTTGTATAGGAAAAACGTAGTTTGAGTTTACTTAAGTTAGATTGGGCTAGTTGTCGGGCTCAAGCCCATTTGTATTTTGATCCGGCCCAACACAAAGCCCTCTAGAATAGTCCACTCTTGGAACTATTTAAAGCCCTCTCCAAGTGTGGAGAGGGTGTTGCTTCTCATTTTTCTTTTGTGAAACAAGTAACCATTTTTCTTTGTTTTTTACTTTCTCTCTCTAAAATCTATTTTCTTATTTTTGTGTTTTGGTGATGAAATGATATCCTATCAATATGACAGTTGTGCACCAAAATGTCCATCAATTCTAATAGTTTCATACTGTCTCCCCAACTTCAAGTGTTGTAACCTCATGAGAGTGGTGGATCAAGGATGTTTAGATATAATCTTAAACCTAGTTTGAGCATCCACATCCCCAATATGGTATCTTGGCACCTGGGACCACTACCTGAACTAATTCCCTAAGAAGTTGATCCATTAAGTGTTGTCATGGATTAGGTATTATTTGATGTTACCACTGTCCTGCTCTGCTTTTTAGCTAGAAGAAGTAGTGGCAGCCCTTTCCATTCTGTCACCCAACTCCTTATGGACAGCCTCATCACCAACCTTTGTCAGGGGGACCACTAGACTGAGGTATCTTGGTGTCCCGACCTCTTTTGATATGCCTAGATGAGTTTGTTTCTTTTAAACATACTTATGATATAACACATCCTTTCATCCATGCTTTTGGTTGTATTAATAAGTAGCCTCCCTCATACAAAGCTTCAAAAAAACTTTGCTCAACAGTTGTAAATTTGGCGCCATGTTCATCTCAAACATCATTTAACATTTAGACCGGGCATAGTTAATTTTCTGCCTAGCAGTATTAACAGCAATCTAATCTGCATTAACTCTTTTGTCCTGCAATAATTATACATACACTATGCTCTATTCATCACAAGCTCATTAGAAAAGATAGATAGGACATGTGGGGAATTCTTGAGGATCCATATTGATTATTTTTGGCAATTAGCATGAATAAATGTTATAAACATGGTGAACCAAGATCTTTAACTTTCTTCTCAAACATTACTTCAAAGGTGAAGCATTCAACATCAGGTATTCAATATGCTTTACCTGTAAATGTTAGTTCATAGCCAAATATACAAAATCCAAAGCATTTTCTTCTTGACAGCATTAACTATGACTGACAGTTTTAACAAACAGTCTTAAGTATAACTAACAGTTTTAATTATACTTACCAGTATTAATTGAGAAAACTAACAGTATTAATCCTTTACAAAACTTTTACAAAAACATAAAGAGATATAGACATTTAAGGATTCAACATTCCAATACTTGAGACCAAGTATTAAAATCTTGTCTGCATCAAAACCTTTTATAAGAAGATCTGCAACATTATAATCAGTATGAATTTTAACCATTTGTATTAACTTTTTAGTATTGCAATCTCTTATAAAATGATGCCTAATCTCTATATGTTTTGTTTTAGAATGTTGAACAGGATTTTCAATAATGCAGTTTGTAAAACCTTAAAAAATCTCCAAACCAAATGTGAAATTACCAAAATTACCCCTAATCAAGAAAATCTATAAATGCTTAATTAAACTTCAGTTTATTACAGAAATTATGAAAATAAATATTTAGCAATTATGAAATTTTTTGCAAAGTTAAACTACTTTCTGTTATACAAGGGAAACATAAATAATATATGTAATTATATACTTGGAGAATTATATATAATTAATTTATATATATCATTAAAGTTTAAATCAAATAAATTAAAGATAGTACAAAATAAATTTGGCAAGTTTGAAATCTGAATTGTCTAATTTTAAAAGCCCAAAACTCGGCCAATATGCTTACATAACTCATTTTTGCTTTTTTTTTGATCTAAATCCTAAAATCCAATATTAGCCAAAACCCAATGAATACCAAAGTGACGGCAAAACAATTTTCCAAGAAGTGGGACGAATTTTTATAAGACTCATTTGAAGGCTAAGGAGTGTTTAAAAAATAGTGGGAAGCTTGTGAAAGTGATTGATTCGATTTTGATATTGTTTTGGGTTCGAAAAGCTATACCGAGTGCATAATATTCATAAAATCATCTAAGGCATTCAAAGTAATTTTATAATTTAATTTCATCATATTAAACATGTTATAAACCTGAGAAAAATGTCCATGCATTTATTTTGATTTTATAAATTGAACAAATTCAAAACCGAATTTAGAAATGAAAATTAAAAAAAAAAAAAAAAAAAATAAAATCGGCATATAAACTATTGGTAAAATTTATTTTATATTTTGCTGAGGTTATTCCTATATCTTATAACTCAGAAAATTGTTGGAATAAGTTATAACATAATTCGAATGATTTTTGTAGATTTCTTTGTATTTTGCCGTTCGAAAATGCGGAAAAAAGAAGGGAGAAAAATGGTTAAAATGAATTAGGTTTGGGTTTTGTTATTTGTCCAGGTATATTTAATGCATGATTGGTAAAATAATTGTGTTTGTGATTGGGGAAAATTTTATTAAGGTTTTGTGAATTAATGTGTTAGCCGATTATGGTATAAAAGGTATAAGGACTTGTTATGTAATTTCTGAAACTATGGGGTCTATTTTAGACATGTTATTATACTTAGTATATTCTGTATACATTAGTTGGGGGGTATAAAATGTCATTTTGATATTATTTTGGATTTAAAATGGTTAATGAAATATAATTAAGTAAATAGGAAGTAATTAATTAAAAAATAGAGGGACTAAAATTGTAAATTCTGAAAAGTATAAGGTTTGGTTAGTAATTAATTATTATAAAGTATGATTTTGTTATATTTGAATCTATAAGGGCTGGTTTTGTAATTATGGATAATTAAGATAATGTTTAAAGTAATTAATAAAACTAAAAGGGGACTAAATATGTAAATATATGTAAAATTAGAGGTTGACTTGTACATACATAATATGGAAGGTATAATCTGAAAAAAATATGAAAACATTGATATTTACACTTTTAACCTTGAAATTTGTTGATTTTGCATATTAAACCCTAAAATATGGAAAGCTGTCATATTTAACCCTAAACTTATAAGGTTGACATATTAAGTCCCTATGCTATTTTATAATAATAATAGAATTCAAATGATGGAATATTGCTATTTTGGAATAAGTTACTAAATTTGGAAAGTTACTAAAAATTGGAAAGTACTAAAATGGAAAGTTAACTAAAAATGGAAGTTACTAAAAATAGGAAAGTTTCTAAAAATAGAAAAGTATAAACCTTAAATGAATGGTTTGTAATTAGAATTCTCATTTCTTTAGGTTTGGTCAAGAGGGAGTGATTGTGATATTCCTGTGGTGTTCTCTTTGATTTTACTTGCTTCGGAATAGGTACAGATATTCTGACTTTTTCGTTAAGGTTTCTCATGACATAATTCTCTCTATCTTTGACTTATGTGTTTGTACATTTGCTTCTGAGCCTTGGTATTTTGGCTTTTCTTATATGATCTGTTATTATGTTCCATTTGAACCCTGCTATGCAACCTTTGATATTTGAACCTTTGATATTGAACCTTTGCTATGATCCCTTTGATATTTGAACCTTTGATATTGAACCTTTGCTATGATCCCTTTGATATTTGAACCTTTGATATTGAACCTTTGCTATGATCCCTTTGAAATGAACTTTGATATGACTTTGCTTTGAACCCTTCAGTTTGAGAACCAAGCCACTATTTGTTTCCTAGCATGAAGGTAACATTAGCCGTGTCATTGATTGCACCTTTGGCATGACTAGGTGTGAGTGAGTGATTTTCATTTCGTCCCCCATTTGATATTATATGCGCATTATAAAGACTTATGATTTGTTTAAGGGGCGTATGGTGCATCCTAGATTGTTTTGTATTGATGGATTATGGACATATGATTTTGGATATTTGGTGACTGTGATTGGGTGCATTCC
Source organism: Tanacetum coccineum (assembly GCA_026074375.1). Taxonomy (NCBI): domain Eukaryota; kingdom Viridiplantae; phylum Streptophyta; class Magnoliopsida; order Asterales; family Asteraceae; genus Tanacetum; species Tanacetum coccineum. The sequence continues at coordinate 94,855 of BQNB010000633.1, read as the reverse complement.
ACGTCTTCACAACAGATTTGGAAGCTCATGACTCCATGGTTTTTTTTTTTTTTTTTTGCACTTTTTTGATATGATTTTTTGGGCTTGGTGATTGAAACTTAACCTAATTTGATTTTTTGATTCATCTTAACCTTACCCTATGATTAGATATTCTTGATTTGTCTTATCTATTTTTAGTATCCCTTTGATCAATGTTTATTGATATCCTTTATACCTTTGTATCTTATTCCTTGATTTCCGTTATTCTTATCATATTCGCGATTAATATATCTGTTCACTGGGCGTTGTAAGCTCAGCACGCACTTTCTTTTCCTGCGGCAGGTATCTAGCTAGGAGCTGGGTTGCTTTTGGGGTTTGAGTGCTGAGTTGTGGAGCTACCTAGAAATCTTACTTTGATATGCGATTGTTTTCTCTTTCAGAATTTGTTATTTCGTTTGGTTATGTTTATCCTTGAGTACTTTTGTACATCAAAGTATGTTGACTTATTTCCTTTGGTTATTTATTTAAGACTTTTTTTTTCCCAGTTGGTTTATGCTTGTGTTTATGATTATGAATGCTTTTGATGTAACAACCATATTTGTAATACTTTACCCTTCTGGGTCGGGGCGTTACACAGATAGTACTATTGTTGTCAATATTAATGGCGGTATTCATAAAATTGTACCTATAATCCAACAATTGGTTTTGAATCCAGAGTACTTGTCTACAGCAACTAGCAGCAGCCACATATTCAGCTTCAGTTGTAGAAGTGGCAACCACAGTTTGCTTCTTACACTACCAAGATTATCACATTTTTCCAAAAATGGCAACCTCCGGGTGTAGACTTCCTATTTGTGTGCTTTAGCTTAGTCCTATCAGTATAAGCAACCAGTTCAAATGGATGATTCCCCTAGAATACCAAAGGCCTAAAGTTGGTTTGCCTTTCAAATATCTAAAAATCCTTTTGATTGCTAAGAGATGTGATGTCTTATGAGTAACTTAAAATCTAGCACATGCACATACTGCAAACATGATATCTTTCTAGATGCAGTGAGATACATCAAAGACCCAATCATAGATCAATAGAGATGTACATCAACATCATCAACATCTCCATCCTTGACCAAAGGTTTTTCCAAATCAACAGGAGTTAAAGCAGACTTCACATCAGAGTAGTTGAATTTCTTCAAAATTTCAGCTACATTATTTATTCATGACTGATAAATATTCCTTTTCCTTCTGTTATAACTTGTATTTAACTATTACATTTCAAACCTATGAATTTCACTCAACCTTTGTGTTGACCCTTTTTATGCATGTTTATCCCAGGTAATTAAGCAACTTTTAGCATGGAGTGCCATGGACTTGAAGATGGCTAAAACCTGTTATCATTCACATTTTATATTTCTAGATTTTAGGACCTGCCTTTGTAAAACTCTGATTTTAAATGAATGATAACGTATCTTTTAAAAACGTCTCTTTTGAGTCGTTTTCTATGATTGTGCCTGTGATTCATGAAGTTATACCCCAGATTAGCTTCCGTTGCTATATTTATCAAAATAGGGGTGCTACATTGAGTAACATAGACTTCTTCCTCAATGGTTCCATATAATAAAGCACTCTTTACATCCATTTGATAAACCAGAAAACCCATAAAAGAAGCATAGGCCAAAAACAATCTTATTACCTTAATTCTTACCATAGGAGCAAACACGTCTTCATAATCAATACCTTTTTCTTGCTATGACCCTGTGCAACTAACCTTGCTTTGTTCCTAATCACAATTCCCCTTTCATCTTTCTTGTTTCTGAAGACCCATTTTGTTCCAATGGCCTTCTTTCCATAAGGGAGATCCACCAGTATCCAAACTTGTTGAAGTTTGAATTGCATAAGTTCTTCCTACATTGCTTCCACCCAGAATGAATCAGATAGAGCTTTAGCAATGCTTGTTGGTTTAATTTGTGATAGGAAACAAGCATATAAATAACTATTTAGGGTATCATGTGTTTTCTGCTCATACACATCACTAAGAAACCCTTGTTCAGAAGTAGGTTTTGACATTCTTCTTGTCTGAACACTTGACTACACTTCACCAATCACATTGTCAATTAGGTGATCTTTGAGAATTCTTGTATTGGGAGTGGTTAGAACAATATAGGAATTTGTGATGTTCCCCAAATCAACTTCTGTTCTTCTTCAGTTCTATCTTGTTCATTTGGACTAGCAGCACTAACTGATGGGCCAACAACATTAAGTTTAAGACTACCAGTATTAACATCAGGACTGTCTGTATTAACTTGTTGCCCAATAGCATTAACATCTTTAGTACTGCTATCATCTTGAAACTTTTCTTGTTCATCATTCTCATTATTTGGACCATCTTCAACCTGCTTTTGAGCATTATCAACAGTTTTTAGTTCACCATTATCAACATCCTTGGAAGGTGAATGAAAGTATAAAGTATCTTTCCAAATTGGCATCACAATGCAATCTTGACTGTTTTCTTCTGATGTACCTGCAGAGTCATTAGAAATTGTACCTGCAGTAACTGGTACATAGTTCATAGATTGGGTTAGAGAATCAATATCAAACAGCCATTTTGGACCATTCCCTTCTATCATAGGTTTATTCTCTAAAAACCCAATATGCAAGTTTTCTTCTACTCTCCTGGTTCTAGTGTTGTATACCCTAAAAGCTTTACTACTCAAAGAATATCCAACAAAGAAACCTTCATCACTTTTGCCATCAAACTTGCCTAAACTGTCTAAAGTATTAAGAATAGTAACATGACAACCAAATGGTCTCATAAAACTTAGAGCTGGTTTAAAACCTCTAAAAAGTTCATAAGGTGTCTTGTTATGAGGCTTGACTACTAAGACCCTATTCTGTACATAGCAAGCAGTAGAAACTGCTTCAGCCCAAAATGTGGTAGGTAACTTAGAGTCAGCTAACATTGTTCTAGCAGCCTCAATTAGTGTCCTATTCCTCCTCTCAGCTACACCATTTTGCTGAGGAGTCCTAGCTACACTATATTCTCTCTTAATACCTTTTTCTCTGCAAAAATCATCCATAACTTTGTTCTTAAACTCTGTTCCATTATCACTTCTGATTATTTTCACTTTCTTATCCACTAGGTTTTCTATTTCTTTGATAAAGTTCTTAAGGATCTCACTGGTTTCATCCTTAGTTGTTAAAAAGAAAACCCATGTAAACCTACTATAATCATCAGTGACTACTAAGCAATACTTCTTATGCATTAAACTACTCACAAAGGTTGGACCAAACAAATCCATATGTAGCATAAACAAAGGCTTAGTAATGGGATTCAGAACTTTGGACTTACAAGAAGCTCTGTGTTGCTTCCCTTTAAGACAAGCAACACAGGTTTGGTCATTTTCAAAACGTTTTGTAGGCAATCCTCTTACAAGATTATCCTTGACAAGCTTATTTATGTTTTTAAAATTAATATGACCAAGCCTCCTATGCCAGAGCATTGATTCATCTAATGTAGCCTTTGCAACAAGACAAGTCAAGCTCTCTTTAGGAACAATGTTCTTCATATCAAAACTGTACATATTGTCCTTTCTAGGAATTTTAAGAAGTATCTGATTTTCATCAGGCAACTTAAAATTAGGAGATAAGACAAGACATTCAGTGTCAGTAAAAAGGACATAGTTCTTTTTGTCACACATCTGTGAGACACTAAAAAGATTGAATTTTAACTCATTGACAAAGTATACATCTTCAAAATCAAGATTATCAGTTTTAAGTGTTCCTTTACCAGTAATTCTACCACCATATGCTCCTCCTCCAAATGCAACATAACCTCTATCAAATTCCTTGAAATCTAAGAGATAAGTTATGTTCCCAGTCATATGCCTTGAGCATCCACTGTCAACAAATCCTTTATCATCTTGTTGTGGCTTGCCCTGCACATAAAAAAAGGAAATTGGATTCCTTTGGGGACCCAAGCCATTACTGACTTGGATCTGCCTAGTGCATCAATGTAGTTGTGTCTTTTAAAAGCAAGTGATGCACCATTAGGTTTGGTAGGTCTCCAAACCCAACATGTTGAGGTCTTTATAGCATTTACCCCTTTTACCCTAACAGCACTAACTTATCCTGTATAATATTAACTACTCTAGGCCTTCTAGTATAATAATGTCTCTTTTCAGTATGCATAGATCTTCTAGTTAACGTTGTTTGCTTATAAAAGGGCCTCTGAGCAGTTGATTGTGCTTGTTTAGAAAAATGTGACTTTGATTTAGCACTATAAACTACTGACTTGGGGTGAGCAGTATTAACAGGCCTAACAGTATTAAGTGGTGTGAGGCCAGTTTTTAAAAAAACTGCTCTTGGAGACATATTCCTATGTACACTAGGGTGTGTGGTTTTGGCATCCGCCCTACTGTAATTATTTCTAGATACTATGCCATTTCTTTGATGGTTATCACAATTAATCTGCAAATGATTAAAACTTCCACATATAAAGCAAGCCTTGTTATACATTACAGAATCTTTTCCTAGTTGATTTGATTTCTGTCCATTCCAATTCCTCTGATTACCCCGAGGAAATTATGATCTATACATTTATGCATACCTAAGTGACTTTTTAACTGGTTTTTCATGATTTTTAGGTTGAGTAAACTCTACCTTTTTATTAACAGGAAAAACAATTTATTTATCAACATTAGGTGAAGACTCAACAAAGCTACTTGTGTCTTGTGATACTTGTTCTTCTACCAAAGACTCTTTAGAATTTTCTTTAGAATTTTCTGATTTTTTTATCACTAACAACATTAGACTCTTGCTCACTATTCTCAGGACCATAACCTTTGAACTCAGGCTCTTTGAATTCATCAAGACTACAATAAGACAGATCAAGCTTTTTAGGTCTATTATAGATTAAAGGATGTGGTGGAGGAACTGCACTATACCCTAAACCCTTTTTGCTTTTGTCAGTTATCTGACTTCCTAACAGCTGATCTAAGTCTTTTGAGGCCTTATCAAATTTCTCAATTTTAAAATCAATGCTATCTTTTTCTTACTTAACTTTTTCAGACTCACTTTTAAGCACATTTATTTAATAGTCTTTACAATCTACTTCTCTTTTAAGAACTCCTATTTCTTCACTAAAAAGAACCTCATTCTTTTTATAAGTGATAATTTGATCTTCTAGAGTTGCTAAACCTCTTTTATAAGTAGTTGCTTTAAATTTAGATTCATTAAGCTTAACAAGCAAATCATCACACTGTTTCTTAAGAGTTTCATAGTTTTTCAAAATAAGTTTTAGAGCAAGTTTTATCAGTGTATACCTCAGAGTCTAAAAATGTCATTAAAGCCATGTTTGTCTGAACGTGTTCTTCTGCCATGTCACTCTAATCAAAACCTACACCATCAATAGTCAACATTGCCTTTGAAGATTTTTCTTCATTGTTTCCTTGCTTCCTGGTGTTGTCTTGATTTCTGAACTGACCTTCCTTGCTTCTTGGTGCTCTACACACCCTGGCAAAGTGTCCCAACTTATGACAGTTGTAACACTCTACCTTGGATTTATCATACCCATCAATATCATTAGCATTAATGAAAATCTTCTTGCCTGTCCTCTGATAATACTTCTTTGCCCTTACACTTAGCAGAGAGAGCTGCCACTTTAAATCTATTGCTTCCAAATCATCTTCATGAATTTGCTCTAAGTCCTGGTGTAGGACATTTGAACCATTAGGATTTTCAACCATGAAAGCATACACAGTATTATCACTGACGCTAGCAGTACTAACTTGTGGGCTAGCAGCATTAACATTAGGGCTAGCTGTACTAACTTGTGGGCTAACAGTGTTAGCATCATTTGTACTGCTAGTGCTTGGAGCAGTCATGAAGGCCAAGTTTTGAGCACCACTAATTGCACCAACAGATTTCTTTACCTTTTGTTCAACAATTTTAAAGTTGTTGTACAAATCATCTATGCTCATAGTTTCTACTTCAGGCTTATTCATCCACACAACTACATGAGTGTTCCACTTAGGGGGTAAGCTGCTCAAAAATTTTAAGTTTAAATCTTCTTGGGCAATAACCACACCCAGAATAGCAAGCCTACTGACTATCTTCTAAAGCCTATTGAAGATAGAGTCAAGAGACTCTGCACTTGTTGCACTGAAATTCTCATACTGTGGCTTCAAAAGTGTCTTTTGAGTTTTCTTGGTAGCTACATTACCTCCAAATCTTGTTTCAATGGCAGCAAACATTGATTTAGTATCAGGGTACTGACTGAATGTGAGTTGATGTTCATTGGGAAGATCCATCAATAGCAAGCTCCTAGCCTTGACATCATTCTTCTTATTTGTCTTTTCTTCAGCAGTTACTGGTATAGACATCTTTGTCACTGAAGTACCATTCTCCTGTACTGTTTGTGGTACTAAGACCCATGAATCACCATTTTCTATGACCTCCCAGAGTGCATAGTCGTGGATCTGGAAGTACTACTTAATCCTTATAACCCACATCTCATACTCACCCAGTTTGAGTATGGGAAGCTTTGCAGTAGGACCACTATTTGTAGATTCAAGCTCCATGTCTTCTAGTTTAAAGTTTCTCAAAGCAATAGCTCAGATACCACTTGTTGATCCCAATCCTTGATCGATTCCTTAGATTGTCTAAGGTTGAATTACCTTGGATAAATCCAAAATAACTTGTTGTAGAAACTTTGTATGTATACTAAAGTGTATGCGGAATCTACACCTTAATAAATAGAAGTATTATGAATAAAACACAACTTGAGGGGGCTTTCCTGCCAAACCCTTAAAGTTGCAATACACAAGGACCACCACGCCATGTACATTACCCTATACAAGTTGAAGGGGGCATTTCTGCCCAAACCCTCATACTTGTACCAAATACGGAACGAATTTTGCAATACCCTATATAACTTTGAGGGCAATAAGTGGAAAACCAAAACTCTAACCCTAAATCAATTTACAACTTTTAACCCTTTAACCCCCCAAATCCCTTTTCACCCCTCCATCCCAAACTCCTCTTAGACCCAGCCAATAAAACAAAATTTTCCCGCCATTACCACAAATCCCAAAACTTTATCAAGGGTTCTTCTTCTTTCACTATTTTACCCTGAACCCCAACATCACTAATGGATAAACCATCACCCCCACCTCCACTACTTTCCCCCATCACATGAAACCATTGACACTGTGGCAATCCGTGGGCACCACACCAAATGAAGGGCTCGGATCAAAGGTTTGGGTACCAAGGCAAAAAGGGAGGGCCAGGATTGAAGCTTTGAAGCCTCTCAGTAAACTAGCACAACAAGCACAAGCATTCAGCTATAAAAAAAAGAAGACAGAAAAAAAAGAGAGTTTTTTTTAAGTGTAATTTTTTTTGTTTAGCTTTAATTATCATGTAATTTACATTTGAAGCTTTTATGCAAATTTTCACTTTCAAGTTACCTTTTAAACGTTTGTATCACGTATTCAGTTGTAAGTTGTTTGCCAAGTTAAATAAAAGTTTGAAAGTTTTTAAGAAATTTTTGTTAAAAGTGTTACTGTGCTATTGTTTAAAAACGTATTGTAATAAGCTCATTAGGGTTTAAGCCAATCTTGGAAAGGCTTGGTTGTAATTGGCAACAAAAGAAGGTCTTTTGAGCTCTTATTCACTCAGTTTCAGCCAAGAACAAAGGCCCAGAGTTAACTCAATGCATCTATTTTTATAACTTGGATATAGCTTAAGGTGAGTCTTAACTGAAACTGCCACTTTTAGTCATGTTAGCATATTAGATTAAACTTAGCAATAAGTGCTTATTTCCCTTAGTATTTGCTTGATTGTGCTAAATATCTTTAGTCCTTAATCTGTTGTAGCCTATCTTTGCTTATCTTAAGATGTTGTAGTTTAAAATTTCAAATTCAGATATAAAGGGGTGTTTGGGATAGGCCCAAAATGGGTCAAAACAAGGAAGGTGTGGGTTGCTGTCACTTGGTTGACTTTAGCTTGAGTTTTCAGCTTATTAAATTCTGTTTTAAAAGGTTTTTAAGTTTAAAAAATGTTTTTCAAAGTTTCCTAAATCAATAATCTTTTTAAACTGATATGGGTTTTAAAAAAAAGATACAATGGCTTATTTGGTTAAGCCATTGTAAACTTGAGTTGTGGCCTAAAAAAGAGTGTCATTGTGTGTTTAAACCAGTTGTAAAAAGTGCTTGGAGTCATTTGATGTTTTGAGTCAAAACTGCCAAGTGTTACTTGTCATTTTTCAAAGTAAAAAGCCATTTTTCCATCTCCAAATTCAGCATGTTTTCTTTGTTTTTAGAAGCTTAGATTTTGAGCATAAGCTCATCTTAAGCCCTTTTTAATCTATCTTAGCTTAACTTTTAATTTTGAGCTTATTTGACAGCTTATTACAAGCTGTCAAATTAAGCTCTTGTTTTCAGCATTAGTTTACCTCCTGGTGCTAGACACCATATTTCAAGCATCCTTTTCTAGCTCACTTGTGAACCTTAACCCTAGCTTTTGGCTTATCTTAAGAGCCAATAAGCTCTTAGATAAGCCTCCTTATTTTCAGACTTTAAGAAGCATGCTAGGTAGCTTATTTTTAAGCTTAAAATAGGACTTTGGCTGTTTTTGCTTAGCTTAGTTTAGTGATTGCTTATTTTCTTTCTAGCTTATTAGGAGCTTATTAGTTGTTGAATTCAGGCTCTTATTTGCTTATTAGGAGTGTTAGTGACCTTAGATAGCTTATTCCCTTTTTCCTTGGCTTATTAAGTTTTTTAAGCCCATATCCATACCCAATAGTACTAACTCTTTAGTTAGTACTGCTGTGGGTATTAAGCCATTTTCGGCTTATTAAGCTTATTCCATGTGCTTATTTGTGTTCCTAGTAGCTTATTAAGATAGTGTGATCAGTTGTTTTTCTCATTTTCCCTTTTTCTTGCTTATTTAGTGTTAACAGTTAAACCACTTTTTGCTTTTAAGCTTTGTTAAGTTGTTGTCGACTTAAGCCCTTTTTCTAGCTTATTTAGTTATAGATTTTAGTTACTAGGAGCTTATTTAGGTTAGATTAGAAGCTTCTTTTAGCTTCTTCGTTTAAGTTTTAGCTTAAGTGTCCAAAAAGTCCAAAAGACTTAGTCTTTTTTAAGCCTTAAGCTTATTTGAGCATCTGTCACTTTAAAAGCTCATTTTCAGCTTATTTATAAGCTTTCTAAAAAAGTTGAAGTTTTGAAAAACGTTAAGGTCAATGAGCTTAACAAGTTTGGTTTAGAATGTTTTTTGTAAAAAAAAGAGAGGAAACAAGGGGTGACCCGGGTGAGCAAGACTCGAACCCGGGCCTCTACCCTCGATACACCTCTCTTTTGTTACAAGTCTTACCGCTGAGCCCTTGGGTCTTTTATGTAAGACCCTTGGGCACTTTGATACTTAAGGTATTTTTGGCATTTTAAGCTATAATCCTCATTTTGACTTATTCGGCTTATTTATAAGCCAAATTTTTGGTTTCTTATTTTTCGTAGGTTAATTATAGTGTCTAGTATTTTAGGTAAAATTTTCAGAATTTTTAAAAGTTGTTTAGTATTTTTTATAATTTAATTTCGTTATAAGTTTTAAAAATTCATAAAAAATATAAAAATTATCAAAAAAATATTTTTCTTTTTTAGAAAATTTTCTTTAGTCATATATTTCGTAGGAAAAATACAAAAACTTTCGTAGGGTCATTTTTGTAACTTTTTGATTTTTAAAGAACGGGGCTCGGGTACGGTTTTTGTCTTGACTCGTTTTTGGGTCAAACGACCTCCGTTTTCAGTCTAGTCTTTTTCATTCTTCGTTATTAGTCTCCTAGAGTAGTTTAGAAGTAAAAACTTCTTTGTAGGGTTAATTTTGAAGATTTTAGGTTTTTAACCTTTTGTTCGGGATTCGTGCTCTCGTTTTTCAGCTTAATTACATAATTTTTAGGTTTTTCTTAAACGTATTTGTTTGTTATTGCTTAATTTAACTTTCCACACTCTCAAATCATTTTTCTCATTCAAACTCCAATCTTCCGACTATATCGATTCTCCAGTCCAGCCTCGTTGGGGATAAACGACCCGGGAACATTCTATACTACTTCTCGGTTTTATTGACTTTGTTTCTAAACTATTCTTACTATATATATTTTATATTTTATTATATATTATATATATTTTAAGGTGTAGTTTTAGAACGATCAATTATTGGCGCCGTTGCCGGGGAGGCTGTGAAAACGATTTTCGGTACGTCTGACAATTTTTGTTTGAATCTGTGAATATTTTCTTTTATAAAAAAACAACATAAAAAAATACAAAAATATTTTTCATTTTCTTTTATTAGTATAATTATCAATAAAAGCAAAGAAAAACCAAAAATATAAAAACAATGTCTCATAAAAAGAATAAAATTTCACCAATTGGTAAATACCAAAATATAATATTCTCATTGAGGTAATATCATAATAAATTCTGGTGAAACTATGTTGGTTCCTAACTCGAACAAAAAGATTTAAAAACTTGCATTGTTGTGTCCCATTGCGAGGTACGCTCACCTTTGAAAGTTATACAAACTAAAGAGGGTATTAGTGGTTGTTCAAACGAACTACAACCCGAAAGGAGAAATAAGCTTCGCGCTATCCTCTCCAAATCCGCTCCTTTGTGATTTTTTCTTCTAAGGCTACCGTAAAGCTTGCTGATTTATCAGTTAAGTTGTCTTATCTCATTTTGGTCCATTTGTAAAATATGTTGTTTAACAACTTCTAAAAAAAAAAACAAAAAATAGATCTTCTTTTTTCTTCGTATCATTAATATCATTTCTTATTCCACTCTTTAAGTTAATTCTTATGACGTCATTCCGACTAATCGTTTGATCCGATTTACCGCGATTAAAGAATGCTCGTCTTGTGGAACTTGTACACTTCAAACTAATTGTTGTTTGAAAGGAGTCTTGAAGACAAGATTCATGTTCTAATACCGACACGTCCTCAACGACCCCTGTAAAATGAAAAAATTTGGTCACAATTGTGAAGACGCCATCATGTCATCAATTGTCAAGGATGTGCCTTGTAAACGAAGACATTCGATGGCATCTTTCCAGACTTCAAGACACTTTCGATTCATCCCCGACGACAATACCTACGATTTATGCTCCCTGAGAGCATTCGTTTGTCAAACCACTTAACCCCGGATGGAAATTCCTCACCAAGTCCTCCACAAATCGACCATAGTGTGCACGATGCGGTGATTCGTTAATCGAAACTTTTGTCGACAAGAGCACCTTAGTAAGACTTGTGGAAAGAGGTGCTCATTACGGTTATAATTGTCCCCTAAAGTTCCGATTATCACTCATCCAGAAAGGGGGGGATGCAACACTTCAAAACCATTAGTGAGCCCCTACAAAACTTGCAAAGTTTGCAACAACAATGTCTTCTTGGTACATGCCAAAAATGTGGTTGTAATGAATACGATGGAGTTTGTTTTTATTGTAAAGTTGGAAATGGAACATCAATCAATGTTTCAACTCCGTACTCTTCTAACGATTCTCCAAGTGTTGCAAACCATCCTCCACAGATACCCAATACGTTCCAGGTAGGGAGGGGCGCTACGTGTTGAGTAGTAGAGAGTGTATGGGGATTGGTGTGAGTGGCAGCGAAGACGTGCGAAGAACAGTATTTAACGATAGTTATGAGCCAGCCGACTCTTTCCGGCTATGAGTCGACGGCAAGCAGAAACAACGCATTTCAAAGGCACTTACGGTCTCTAGACTATGGTGAGTGCCCGTGTTTCAATCAAAACTTTGATTATTTTCCACAAACTTCACCGAGTTTTCCACAACAATATCCTTGTTGTGAAAATTGCGGGGGACCTCATGAAACTTACCAATGTCAACCAATGAATGAAGACTATTATCATGAGCAAAATTCTTGCTATGATTATAATTCTTTTGGTTTTGACCAATTTCAACCCCCGCAATATACCGTCAATCATCCAATCTTCAATTCTCAAAATGACCTTCTCAATTCTCAAAATAAGCTTATGGAACAAATGACAACCTTACGTGATTTGGTTGGTCAAGTTATACAAAAGAAGGAAGAAGAAAAGCGAATTGCGGAAGAGCAAGCGGCTAAAGATCGATATTGGAAGATTCCCATTTGCTATGATGATGACGAAGACGACACCATTGCAATCACACCCGTTTTACCAATCAAGGAACCCGATAACTCTCTAAGTATGGGGGACGAGCATCTCGACACTGTTCCGGCAACGGAATCGGACGAAGTAATAAAGTCTAGTGTTGAGGACCTTGTCCCAATCCCAAGTGAGTCCGAGGGTGTTCCCAAAATGTGTGATGTGCCTCTTTGTGAAAATACCACCCCTCTTAATGCTCTCAATGAACATTCTGAGATTGTTGTCAATTCCAACGATGATAATTCTTCGAGTGATGACGATTCTCCCTACGGTGAGGATATCGATTATGTCGATGCATCACCTCCTGATGTTGAGATCGTCAGCTTAGAGGTGGTGGAGATTGTTGTCCCGGAAGTTGAAAGGATTGATGATGATATTCTTTTAACAATCAAAGACGATATCCTTCGTGAAAAATTATTGAATGTCAATCTTCTTATTGCTAAGATCGATGCATTAAGAGATAATCCCACTCCATCTTCCGATATTGTGATCAAGTCTACCTCCACATTTTCTAATCTTTTCTTGGAGGAGACTAACACCTTTGATAATTCTATTCCCGAATCTGAAACTTTTCGCTTTAATCTAGAAGAGATTAGTAGTGGCAGTCCCACTACTCATTCTGAGTTATCTCTTCCTGATTATAAAGCTTTCTACGTTGATAACGATCATTTTAAAGAGAGGAGTAGTGGCAGTACCACTACTCATGTTGATTTTTCTCAATATGATTCGTTTATCTTTGATCTTTCGAATGATCAGTTTCCTCCTGCCGATAGGAGTGACTTTAATCATGAGGAGTTCGCCGATGAACTCACTCACATCATGCCTCTCCCGGAACTTGAATGTTTCAAATTTAAGATTGAGCCCGATCCGGGAGATTTGACTTCTATTGACCTCGGGATTCGTAAGAATGAGAATGTGTTTCGACTAATGTGAATGTACCATTTGAGGAGGATGACCAATCTTCTTCTCTTCGCTTATGTTTTATGGATCTTTCTTGATTTTGACGTATCCCGTTGTCTCAACTAATATCTTCTCTCCACTAGGAATGATGATACCATTTTTGAACAGGGCTTCTCCATTTATCATTCTTTTATGCCGGATGTGTCTCATCGGAATGGAACTTTCATAATCAATGTTTTTCCAAACCACTTGAATGAAAGTCCGATGATGATTTTACCTTCCACTTTCTTCCCTCATGACCAATGAATTAGGCGGTCGAGTCGAGCTTGTGACTCGTTAACAAACAACGGCGCTTAGTGGGAGGCAACCCATGCTTTATCAGTAGTATTAATAATAAGTGTTTTTGTGTTGTGAGAAGGCTAAACATTTTCATTACCCGTGTTTTGTCCTCTATGTTTTGTGTGCTTTGTGTTGTATGTCCAGGATTTTCCCGGATATTGTGATGTCTTCATGCTTGCAGTTTCCACAAGAGTTTCACATCCTCAGCGTCATTTTGGGAATCCAGTATCCAAATCTAATCGACTAACGTTTTATCTTTTGGCACACTTCATAAACGGCCTTAGATTTACGTAGGTACCCCTTTGAAACATCGAGGACGATGTTTAGTTCTAGTATGGTGGGGATCTTCGATTTAATTTTTGACGGCAGCGGTTGTTATCCGTAAGCCGTTTTTACACCAATTTTGCAAAAATACCAAAATAATGAAAAATTTTAAAAATTTTCAAAATATATAAGTGTTTTGTCACAGTTTTGACTCTCCTAATGGGTAGAATGAGAATAATTTTTGACTCGATCGGGCGTGTTGGCCCTAGTAGTTCCTCAACTTATCGTTTGTAGGCTTAAGCTCTTCACGATAATTCGATTTGCTTCGAATTTTAAAACGGTGAAGAAAAGGATAGTGATAGAGTTAAAATTTACGTTTATGCGCCTGGGCAAAATTATTCTAAAACATATATGAGAAAACTTGTGGCTTTTTCTCACATTAGCTTCTTTCCACCTTAATCATACGTGCTCAATTCAATTCAACTTTAAAGTCAATCGATGTTTTTAGAAAAGGCTTCAAATTTGTAACCTGTTCTTTTAAAGCGAGGATTGTACTGTTCTTAATAATTCAAAAGATCATAAATGCAAGAAGCCATGAATGAAGTATGTTATGAATGCCAAAAATGCACGGAATATTGTATTATTGCCAATAATGCTAGAACATTTGATTAAAAATGGAACAAGTAAAATGTTGTGTCGTGATATCCCACATCCGCTAACCACGAGGGGGGGGTTCAACTAAGACATTCTGTACTTCTAGGGATTTGGTGTGTTGTGATAATCTTCACTAGGAAGCGAGAGGTCTAGGTGAGGGTTTAACTAATGACACTTATCCTTGCCATATTTGGAAGAAGGTGTTGTTGTGATTTCTCATTCGCTATAGCAACGGGGTGGGTTTTCAAACTTAAGAACATCGGTCGTTGGTTGTGATTTCTACCTAGGAGCGAGGCCTAGGTAGGTGTGCAACTTTCTCCCAAAGTCTGAAGAATTAAAGTCTAATAAATGCACCTGCATTAACTTCTTAAAACCGCCGCACTTATTTGTAAGTGCGCCACACTTACAGCCAAACTTAAATAAATCCATTAAATGCTATCGCATTTACACCTCAAGTGCGCCGTACTTTTGCCCCTGAAGAGCCTATAAATAGCCCTCTTGGCTTCCTCATTTCACACAACTCACACACAACTCCCCACTTCATTTCTAACACTTATAATAGGTGTTTTTGGTGATCTTGGCCTGACAAACCAAGGAACCAAACACCACTTCAAACCACCATCACCACCATCGACTACCACCACTATCCACCATCAATTTCCAGATTATAATCCATCCAAGGAAGTAGCATTGAAGTGTAATTCGAATCTATAAGTGATTGTGACAGAATTGTTCATAGTTTCCGGGTTTACTTTGAATGTAATATAGTTTTCGTTGGGAAAACTTGTGAAATCATCAACATTTGTTCTTGAAGTTGGTATAAATCTTGTTTATCCTTTGAATATGATCTTTACTGAATTCATGATGAATGTTATGTGTTTTGTTACTTATTTGATTATGGAGTAGTAATCTTATGTTTGTTTGGGCATTTTTGTGATCTTAAATATGGAGTGTTTGGATATGAGTTTATTGAATTGGTGGTATGTGCTTAATTATACGTACCTTTTACCTTTAAAAACGAGCTAAAATAACCAAAATCGGACTTAAAATGCCAAATATATGCTTGTTTTGCTAATTGTATTGTGCAGGAACGGATATCTAAGAAAAGGACGAAAAACAAGGCCAAAACGACAAAACCGGACTCGGAATGGAAAAGACTGTGAAAGACAAAGCCAAACCGAAGCCAAAAAGTCAATCAAGTCAAAAAGTCAACAGAAAAGTCAACTGGTCAAAGTCCAAGTCAACCCCGAGGCCAAAGTCAAGAAATATGAGTTTAGGGACTAAAAGTGTAAATCCCTAAACTTATATTTAAAGAAGAAAAGAGACAAAGGAAAGACAAGGGCTGATTTTGCATATTACTCAAAGTAACAAGGAGGGGGGCAAAACTGCCAACTCCCCTAACTTGTATTACGCAGGAAGCTATTCTTGCAATTAGACATATAACTTTTGGGGACTTATTTTGCCAAGTCCCCAAAGTTATTTAACACCAAGGACCATGGATGCAACAAGCCATATATCCCTCAAGGACTAACTTTGCCATTTCCACAAACTCATGCCCTGTCACCCCCAACCTTTGTACAACTCCCTTTCCCGCCATTTTTGAAACCCAAAAACCCAGGACAAAATCACGGGATTTCTTCCCCTCTATTACCCTGCAACCCAAACCACCCCATGGATAAAAGTTTCCCCCCTCCTCCACTAAAACCCTAATCCCATTTGGCAATCCCACAATTCCCCAAGACTTATTTCGACGACCAAGATGATCCAAGGCAAAATTGAAGGGCCAAGATTGAAGCTGTGAACCACTCACACAACAAACACAACTCCTTTATGTGTCTTCAAAGAAACACAAGTGAAAGAAGAAAAAGAAGGAGAGCCTAGTCGAATTTTTTTCTATATATAGCTTTGTAAAGCCATTGTGGCCAACAGTCAGTTTTAGTGTAGTTTTTAAAAATATTTTAAGTGTCTTTAAGCTAATTTCTTTTATGTACTTGTAATTCTCAGTTTTAATGAAAATTCAAGCTGTTTTTACCTAATAAGCTCTCATAAGCTCTTTTGAGCTTATACTTGTTCATAAGCTCAAATTCAGTTAAAACTTGTTAAAAGTCATTCATTAACTTGTTTAGTTCATTTTACATCAAAATATACTCATTAGAGTTCAATTGAGTAAAAATTGGAAGCTATATGGAGAATAAGCTAATTTTAGCTTATTGAGCTTTTAAGCTGGGAATAGAGGCTAAGGTAGCCGTTAGGAACTTGAATTGAGGTCACTCACTCAGAAAGAGTGACCTACAGGTTCTGAGACTACAAAGTCAAGGTTTAAATTCTCATTTTCTAAGTAGCATAAATTTAGCTTAACTAGATTTGCTTATTGTTTTTCATTTGCTTTCATTAATACTCAACCATGCTTGATTAGTTGTTTTTTTTATCTGTTTAAAGTTTTCACTACTTAGTTGTTGTTGAATTTCTCATTTTCTTTAAAACTGTCATAGTAGTGCATAATACACCTAGCTGAGAAACTAGCTTTTTCCTTTTAATAAGCTAGGGTTTTTACTGTTCAACTAGCTTAATTAGGTTAGTTCTAGGTTGAGTAGCTAAAAGGTTTTAGCTGAATTAGTTTTTAAATAGATTTTAATGTTACTTTAGTGTTGACAGTTTAAATAAGAGGGTGTTTGGGTCAGCACTCAAAACGGGTCAAAAAGGGTGTGTGCATGGGTTGAGGTAACTCAAGTAGATTAAGCTTAAGTTTTAAGCTTATTAAAAGCTGATTCAAAAGTTTTTAAGGCTCAAAATTGTTTTTCAAAAGATTTTCAACCCATTGTGTTAACTGTCACTTTTAAGAGAAACCTCAAGTGCTTATTTAGTTAAGCACTTGGGAGTTTGAGTTTAAGATTCAAAAAGTGTGTGCTTTGTGTGTATAAAAAAGGCTGCAAACACCTTGGGTCTTTTGACTTGTTAAGTCAAAAACACCCAAGTCTTTTTTAGTAACAGTTTTAAAAAGGCTTAAAGCCTTTTTCACCTACAAAATTCAGCAAGTAAAAATGATTTTTAAAAGCTCAAAATTTGTGCACAAGTTGTTAAGCTAAGGTACTAAATCTGTTTTAGCTTATCTCTTTGTTTAGAGCTTATTTGACAGCTTTTTATAAGCTGTCAAATAAGCCACTTAAGTTTAGCTTAAGTCTCCCCTGGTGCAAAGGGGAGATTTTAGGCTTATTTTTCTTAGCTTTTAAGTGGTCTCAAGTCCAATCCCTTGGCTTATTTTAAGAGCCTATAAGCTCTTATATAAGCCCCTTGATTTTCAGACCTTAGGAAGCTTGTTTGATGGCTTATTTTTAAGCCCAAAATTGCCCTTTGAACTGTTTTGCTAGCCTAGGTGTAGGATTGCTTATTTTTCTTTTCTGGCTTATTGAGCTTATTTCATAAGCCCACTTGTGTCCAAATAGCTTATTTAGATAGATTAGTTAAGTTGTTAAGCTTTTCCCTTTTACTAGCTTATTTAAGTGCCAAGTTTAGCTATTTTAGCCCCTTAAGTCTTGCTTTTAAGTTTCTGTCATCATAAGCTTTTTCCAGCTTATTAGGTTTAAGCACTTAGCCTTTTTAGCTTGTTTAGATTAGTTTAGATCCTTTTTAGCTTATTTTAGTTCAATCCTAGCTTATTCGACCTTTGGTACGTTTCCCTTGCATTTTTGAGACCAGACGGTATCTTCTTGTTGCAAAAAAACTAATTCTCCTACGTAGAAGGTTGTTTCGTCTTCATCTTCTTCTTCTATTTGGATTTGATGGTAACCCTTGTAGGCGTCTAGAAAGCACTTCAAACGGAACACTAAGAGGGATTCTATTTTCTAATTGATCTTTGTAGTGGATAGCAATCTTTGGTATGGGCCTTGTTTATGTCTATGAAATCCATACACAATCTCCATCCTTCATCACTCTTTTTTACCATAACAGGGTTGGCTACCCATGTTTGGTTCTTGACCTTTCGTAGTATCCCTGCTTTCATAAGTTCTTCTGTTTCTTTACAGGCTACCACATTGCAATCTGGACCTAAACCTCTCTTGTTCTGCTTTATTGGCTTAACATGGCTGTACTCATTCAGCTTATGTTCTGTATTGAAAGGTTTTCCTTCAACCATTATGGTTCTCAGAATCCCTGTCATATCAGCGTATGTCCATACTAAGACGTCTGCGTTTGAATTTAAGAGGTTTTGCAACTCTTTTTCGAAATGTTCAGGTAGCTGCTTTCCGATGGTCACAGTTTGGTTGGGATACTTGTTGTTTACTATAGTTTTTAGCTCAGCGTTGACGCAACTGAGGACCCTTTCCTCGTTTGTGGCAAGTATCTTTCTGGCCCTCTTTGTTCCTTCATCAGTTTCGTCTGCCAAAAGTACAGTTCTAATTCCTTTTTTGGTATGAAATTTAATGGCTCCGTGAATCGTTGAGACTACGATTCCCATCCTTTGCATCGTTGTTCTTCCTAACAGCATATTGTGTGAGGAGTCGGACCTTACAATAACGAAGTTAAGAGTTTTTGTCCTTAAGAGGGGGGGCGTCTCCTACTGTGATCTCTAACGGAACTTCACCAATGGACCAAGAACGTTCTCTTGAGAACCCTACTAGAGGGGTCTTAAGGTCCACTTTAGTGGCTTTGATGGTAGGATTCAGTTTCTCAAAGCAATGCTCGTAGATAATCTCACATGAGCTTCCGCTATCCATGTATACTCGCCCCACCTTTCTTCCAAATATCTTGGCCTCTATAATGACCGGTGCATTATTCACCTTTGCTACTGGAGGAAATATAATTTCCTTTCCTCCGTAGTCTGTATTCTCTTGTCCGAGGCTTTTTACGATATGGTCTTCTCGACTTACCATAAGTATGGGTGATTCAACGGGTGCGGTGCCTTTCTCCTTCTTAATTTCTCCTCGTGGGGTGTTAGATGACTTTGTTCTTTCCTTTTTTATTCCTTTCACTAGGTGAAAAAGTTATCTTGAGTTTACAGCCTCTTGAATCTAAGTTTTGAGGTTTCTACAATCATTGGTATCGTGTCTGTAATCTTCATGGAAGTGACAGTACTTGGACATATCTCGCGATCTCTTACTTCCGAACATCTTTGGAGGTGGCTCAAAGCTTCTTGCAGCCTTCTCCATAGCGAGAATTTCCTTCGGACTTTTTGACATACTGGGTAGCAAACCATGATTTGGTCCCCGATAGGGGGAGAATCTGTCTTTGTTTTTGTGTCCTCTGTTATTATCCCAGGAACTTTTCTTTGACTTTTTGAAACTGTCTCTTTGATCGCTTGAGGCACCATTAGTGGCTACCTCTCTTGCTTCAACCCATGTGTAAGTCTTCTCCGTTAGACCTTTGTAAGTGGATGGAAGGTCCGTGGAGAGATGCTCGACTAATCTCTTTGTTCTCAAGCCATGAACAAAACCTAAGATTTGTTGTTCTTCATGTAAACCCAGGATCTGTAAGGTATCATTTGTATATCTGGTGATGAAGGATCGATTGGTTTTGCCTTCTCTTTGTTTGATGTTGTCGACAGCTAGATGCGTCTTCGTGAACTTCTTCTATTGGCTAAACTGTGATCGGAATTTTGCCTTGTGATCTTCGTAATTGAGGATACTACCTGCTTTTTGACTGTTCCACCATATTCTGACAGAGTCTTTGAGTATATGTAAACATATGGCAGGCTACCGGCATTAACCATTTTTGCATCCATATAGCTCCTTTAAAAAGGTGCAGGAAGTTATCTGGGTCTCCTTTCCCATCATAAGAACCGATATGGGAAGGTATTTTTAGTCTGTCTGGGAGAGGATAATCCTCTATCCATTGCACAAAATGTGTTACCGAACCCACAGGGTTCAAGACAGCGCCTGTCAGGTTTGGGTTGGTATACACAGGCACGTTTGAGAATGTGTACATAGGCTGTGTATAAAAAGGATAACTGTTTGTAGGCATATTTATGGGGTACGTGAAACCATTCTAGAAAGGCATATTACTATTTATAAAGGTCAATGGTGCGTGCCCCTCCTGTGGTAGATGGGCAGGAATTCCCCTCATGGGGAGGTTTCCCGGTGGAGTTTGCGTGGGGAAGCTTATATGTTGCCCATTAACAAAACTCGTAGATTGTTGATAAGGGTGAATGTGAGTAGGCATGAACCTGTTAGGTATACTCAATCTAGTAGGTATGAAAGGTTGAGCATGGTGTGAGAGGAACATACCGTTAGGAGGGAGATTCCCTCCTATGTTATTTGGAAGTGCCTGACCTCCATAAGCGGAAGTCAAAGAAGACTGCAAAGGTTGACCATTCTCGCCTCTCCCTAAATGGGCTGCTAAAAGTGGAGGGAGATTCACACTTTGACCTCCATTTCCCCTGGGTGCTTCTTCTGAAAGCCTTCCCTTTCAGTATTCCTTTCAACCCTGCTTTCCCCTCTACTCTGAGCTCTTTCGAACCCCACTTTTCTTTCCCCCAACTACGAATCCTGGGAGATGCTACTCGAAGAGGTGGAGTGGCAGCTCCGGTAGGCTTAGGTCTTAGCTCCATCTCTCGTTCTTCATTGTAATCTTTGCTGAAGTACTCTAGTTTGGTTCGAAGGTCATTATTACACATCTGCCTACGTCGGTCCCTTAAGAGAGACTCAAGAGCTTCATAATTGGCTTCGACAAAATTCGGGATAATCACGGGATTAGGATTAGCTGAGGTGGAAGCACGATAAGCCATGGGCGTGTTTTTAAGAGTGGTGGCGACAAACATGGTGGTAGTTATGGGTATTGCCGAGAAACCCGGTGGTGGTGTAATTTCTCTCCTGTTTGTCATGCCAGAAAAGAAGGTGAGTTATTTTGAAAGTTACTAAGCTTGGTTTGAACGGGACTAATTGTTGTGGTCCAACGGATGGCACCACTGATTGTGCAAATATAGGCACGATCAGGCTTCGATGAGATTGAAGGGTTCTTTGGGTAATTTCTAAGTTGCCAAGCCTTGAATAACCTGTGTCAACACAAATGAAAACACTACGTTAAGTGAAGCCTAGGGGGTGTCCGTGCGAATCCTCTTTGAAGTGAGAGTAAGTATGTGCTTTGTATTTGGTAAAGTATTATAACGTAAGTAAGTGTGTGAAGAGTTCTAGACATACCTGGAGCCCTTACCATCTATTTATAGGTGTAGAAATGAGATGGGACGAGGCTTAGCACAAAGACCGGTGATCGTAGGGGTGTCCCACGATTTAAGGGGTGATTCTTGAAGTTGTGTACCGCGATCTCTATTTTAGCGGGAAGGGCTTGATGGAGATGGAGAATGTGGGTTTGACTATCTGACCTTTGCTCTAGTTTCATCGAAGGCCCACCGCGAAGGGTGTAGGGCTTCATGTGGCAGATTCCCATGCTGGTAACCATCCCGAAGATGGTTTTACACCACTCGAAACTATTCGAAGGTTTTAGGTTGTAATTAGGAGAAGATCTCATTCGGGCTTCAAAGGGGAGGCCTTTGAACTGGATAGGAGTGTACGTTATCATACATGATGGGTCTTGCAGATTTAACATTGAGCCTCGCTCTATGGTGGTCAGAGTTATGAAGAAAGGTTACTATTAACCAGTGATGCATAAGGATGCCTCAAAGATAATACAAGACTGTACAAAGTGCCAAGAACACTCCATGCTAAGGAAAATACTAAGCAAGGATGCTATAGGCAGTGGAAATACGTGGCCATTGGGGAATTGACAACCTGGGCCCTCTACCAACAGCCCCAGGAAATTTAAAATTCCTAGCAATAGTTGTCGAACACTTAACAAAGTGGATAGAAGCCAAGCTTGTAACGACGGCAAACGGAAAGCAAGCAGAATAGTTCATATGGTAACACATCATATGCAGATTGGGAATCTTAAAAGCAATCACATCAAAAGATGACAATCTGTTCAAAGAAGGTATATTCGCAGAACTCTGCTGTGGATTAAAAATCACGCAGAGCTTCTCTCCAATAACGGAGCATGCAAAGATAATGAACCACATCGAGAAGCAGCTAGCCCGATCTCAGCAAGGATGGGTGGATGACCTAGCCCGCTTACTCTGGTACATAGGACCTTGCCAAGAAATAGCCAAGGTGAATTACCATTTACCTTAACCTACGGTTCAGAGGCTATACCTCCATCAACTGAAAACCTTACCCCCATAAGCAAAGAGCACAACTCAAAAGATAAAAGGAAGGAAGGCAAAGACAAGGAAGTAGCCTTCATCGAAGAGTCCTACTATCAGAATAAACTCCGAAGATACTATTACACAAGGAGTAGCCATTCCAGGTTTAAACTTGGAGACCTTGCCTTACTCTTCGAAGACAACAAAGAAGGTCACAATATGTGGAAAGGACCTCACATCATAAGTGGAGTATACAAAGGAGAACTCCACAAGATCACAGATACATCTGAATACTCATTAGTGTAATCAGCAAAAGGAACAAGCTTACATAAGTTTTACATATGAAACTTACAACTCATTGTTCTTTCAAGTCATTGTTTTGACTATTTTCTTGATAGAGGGATAGTTACTAAGTGTATCAAACTAAGTGTTCATATACAAATGATGTAAGTATTTCTACATAATTAATGAAAGTAATGCATTTCCCTCTAAGACATTTATATCTATATAAGTCACCAAGTATCTTAAAAAGTTCAACGTTCGAAAGGATGTTGTGAGGCCACACGTAAGCCTTACACTTACCTAACATCCATATAATTCACATTAACTTCCCCAAGGTCTTTATTCGAAACCCTGCGGGCAAAACGAGGCGGGTCGCGATCCCCGTTTAAGCGAAGGACTGCTTACAAACCTTGGTGAACACTATAAAGGCCACACATGAGCCTTAGCTTGATAAAGCTTGATAATATCATTCAAAAATGATATGTAAGGGTCAGACTAGGGTCCCCTAACGTTTTTACCTACAGAAAATGAAAACAAAGCTATAAAACAGTAGAAAAATTTGGGATTACATCCCTATATTAACGTCCTTAAAGGAAACCATTCAAATTCAACCATGAGGGTTGATAAAAGTTGTTCCTATGATGGACTACATAAACCATCAGAAACAAAAGATAGTAAAAAGGCCAAAGCCTAAGCAACATAAAGACGTATTGTTCAAAGGGTACATGCTACACTTGGAGCTAAAGTACCACCAATACTGTAACCTTTACTGAGCTGGAGGAGGAGATTATGTCTTGGCTACAGAAGCAACAGCAGGAGTGATCTTTGACGGAGGAGACATCAGAGCAGGTGAGGGAGTAGCCTTCTGAGATGGAGCAAAAGAAGCAGGCACATGAGTCCTTGTTGAAGCAAGACGCTACAGAACACAGGGCTTCTTGGAAAGGGGGGACTCAATGGAAGCATGAGGGTCCGTGACAACATCTGCAAGAAAAGGAAATCTGGCAGTCGCTAACTCATTCATAGCCCTTGTATGCTTCTGCTTATAAGAAGA
Organism: Tanacetum coccineum; assembly: GCA_026074375.1. Lineage (NCBI taxonomy): Eukaryota > Viridiplantae > Streptophyta > Magnoliopsida > Asterales > Asteraceae > Tanacetum > Tanacetum coccineum. Next base: position 71,076 of record BQNB010000633.1, on the reverse strand, counting down.
CATCTAACCTTTCACTTTTGTTATGTCAAATGGCTCATTTATCTTAGCAACTTCCTCAAATTCCTAGCACCGCCCATAAAGAATGGAAGCAGAACAAGTTTGGCGACAAGTCTACCCATGTCATCACTATTCACAAGCTTCATGGCCACATAAGGCACAACTTTAGAAACAACCTCCGCCCTATCCAACTTAGCATTCAACAGCTCTTGACGGAGCGAGGCTTCGACGGCCTTCAACTTAACCTTTTCAGCCTCCAAGGAAGCTACCTTCTGATTTTAACGTCAAAAGGATCACTTGATAGCCAGCTTATTTCTGACTCTCCAGCAACATTCTATCAAGATAGGTTCTTTATCTTCCCCAAACAAGGAAGTGATCTTCTCACAGAGGACATTGACAGCAGGATTCTTGTCAAAATCTTCCATGGCCGCTTTGCACTTGGCCTTTGATTGAATTTCTTAAAATATATATAATATATAATAAAATATATATAGTAAGTATAATCTAAAAACAATCAATGAAACCGAGAAGTAGTATAGAATATCCCCGGGTCGTTTATCCCTAGCGAGGCTGTGCTGGAGAATCGATACAGTCGGAAAATTAGAGTTTGAATGAGAGTAATGATTTAGGAGTGTAGAAAGCTAAATTAATCAATAACAATCAAAAACTATTGAGAAAAACCTAAAAATGAAAGCTAAATAACTTAAATCCTAGAACGGGCACGAAAAACGAGGGTCAAAAACCTAAATTTTGTAAATTAAACCCTAAAACAAATTTAAAAGCTAAAATAGATTCTAAATGACAAATAACGAAGTTTAAAAAAAACTAGACTGAAAACGGAGGTCGTTTGACCCAAAAACGAGTCAAAACAAGAACCGTGCCCGAGACCCGTTCTTTAAAAATCAAAAGTTTACAAAAATAACCCTACGAAAGTTTTTCTATTTTTCCTACGTAAAATATGACTAAAGAAAATTTCCTAAAAAAGAAAAATATTTTTTTGATAATTTTTGTATTTTTTATGAATTTTTAAAACTTTTAAAGAAATTAAATTATAAAAAATACTAAACTAATTTTAAAAATTCTGAGAAAATTACTATATACTAGAACCCTAATACTATACTACAGAAAAAATAAGAAACCCGAACTTGGAGCTTTATAATTAAGCTCCGAATAGCTTAAAAGAGCTATAGCTAAGGGCCAAAAAGCCTTCTATACCAACGTGCCCATAGGGTCTAAACAGAAAAGACCACCAAGGGCACACGAGGTTAAAGGAGTTGTTTTTGTTATAAAAAAGGGTGTATTGTGGGTGAGACCCGGGTTCGAGTCATTGCTCACCGGGTTTCCTTTTATCTCCCTCTTTTTTTTTAGAAAAATAAACTTTTTACCAAATTAATAAGCACATTGAGCATTATTCAATTTTTTATAAACTACGACTTTTTGAGAAAAGCTTAAAAATAAGCTGGAGAATAGGGCTTCTTTTCGATGGCAGTTTGCTTACATTGAGCTTAAGGGTTTCAAGTGGCATTTTCTTAATGGCTTTTTGAGAGAATTAAGCTAACATTTGAAAATAAAGCTGAAAGGTTTTATTCTAAATCACCTAACTTAAATTAAGCACTTCTGAATTAAAATTAACAATAAATAAGTGGAAAAAGGCTAAATCATTAGACATAAAGCTTAAAAAAAAAACAACAACACACAAAAAAAAAAAAAAAAAAAAAATTTAAAAAAAAAGACTTAAAAAAAAAAATCTAAGCATAGGCAAAAATGGCTTTTATCTTTTAGACTTTTAGCACATAATAAAGCATTGTATATGAACAATAAGCAAAACTAGGGCAACACACACACTTAATAAGCAATTTAGAACACAAAGTCAGCAATTAAAAAGCAATAAAATAAGCTGGATCAAGAATAAGCTATTTTCTACACTATGTAAATTAAACAGTCAAGTCCCTACTTGAGCTTAATTTTAAACTACTTAGTGGTCATGCTAAAGGTCTACCAATAAGGGGGCTTAGAAAAAGAGCTTATTGGTTTTTAGAAAAAAGCCAAAAGCTTGAGCTAAGGTCCTCTATAAGCTAGACATTGATTGGGTCTTAAAGACAAGCCCTGATAGGTTACCAGGGTAAATATACTATAAAAAAATGGGTTAATTTGAACAGCTTAAACATAAGTGTCAAATAAGCTCAAATGAAAAATAAATGGTAAAAACAGATTAAAAGGGGCTTGTGATGAGCTTATATTCAAAATTTCATTTGCTAAAAAAACAAATCTAAACTGCTGGTTTTGGTTTTTGGAAAAAGGGCTTTATTATTTTACTAAAAAGATGGACACAATATTTTTGGCAGTTTTGATTAGGTAAACAAATGACTCAATACACTTTTAAAAACTTGTTTAGACACTCATATAAAAATAAGATTCAAAACCAAGGTAAAAAAGGGACTTTACACAGCTTATTAAATTCATGCTGTGTAACAGTGTCTTTTGCTTAACAAATTTTTAGCTAACTTTGACACAACTTTAAACTACACTTTTTGCTTTTAAAACTATGAGAAAGACAAGCTTAAATGAGCTTAATGCACTTAGCCAAGGATGGCAAAGTGACACCAACCCATAACCATCCATTTTTGACCCATTTTGGGCTTAACCCAAACACCCCTTTATATTTTTAAAAACGGATTTTAAAAACTATTTAGGGACAGCTTTAAGTCAAAAAATTTTAGGACAATATTAAATAGACAATACTAAGTACTAAAAAGCAAAAATACAAAGCAAATAAGCACCTAACTAAGCAAATAAGCAGTTACAAGTAATTTTAAGGTAGTTTTATGCAAATTACAAGTAAATGAGACAAGAGCAATTAAGAGGCATTTATAAGCATAACTAAACACAACTAAGCACAAAAAGGCATAAATAAGCTGAAAATAGGCTACAATAAGCAATGCTACAGTAAGAAAAAGCTAAAATTTGAAAAATTGACAAAAACTTAAAAAGAGAAATGTACCTTTGATCCTTGCTCAAAACAGGATTATATGGACCCTAAATAAGCTCTAATCCTACCCAAGCTTATAAATATGCTAACTAAACACACACAAAGAGCATCCAGTTTGCTATTCATCATTAGCTTATCAAACAGTAACCCTTTTTTTTAATTTTTCTTAAATTCTTGTATCAAATTTTTAAAACAGATTATAAAGTGGCTTATATTAAGAGCTTTTATGATTTTTAAAGACGCACAAGTTGAGATAAAAACTTAGAACACAGTGTGAAAGGTAAACTGAATTTTCATTAAACTAAAAGGGTACAAGTACATAAAAGTAAAAAACTAAATCTCAGCTCTAAAACTACACATTAAAAAAAGTAACTCTTTGCCTCAAGGGCTTACAAAAGATTTTATAGAAAAAATAAGCTAGGGTTTGGTCTTGCCCTCGTGTGCTTCTTTGTAGAGACAAAACAGTCTTGTGTGCTTGTTGTGTGTGTAGAAACACAAAGCAATCCTGGCCCTTCATTTATCTTGGTGCCCACTTAAACTCATCAAAACCCTTGATTGTTCTTGGCCAATAAGGTGATTTGGGATTGCCAGCTTGGATAACAGCCCATGTGGGGGGTGTGGGGCTTTAATGTATGTGATGGGGTTTGGTAGTAAAGGACCTGGAGGTCAACGAGGTGGAAAAGGACAGGTTTGGGGTATTATAAGTTTGGCGGGAAAACAGTTGGGGGAGATGTACAGTGTTTCAAAACGGGGTGAGGGTTTGGGGTTTTTGTCACAAATGGTCCTCCAAGTATATATTTGTCTTTGCAATTTCAGTCCTTGTGTTAATTATAGTTTGGCCAGTTGGCAAGAAACAACCCTGAAAGTTATATGGGTTATTTCATTCATGGTCCTTGTGAGTTATAGCTTTGGAGGGTTGGCAGAAATGGCCCATGTGGTATTTCTTTAGGGAGTTGGCAGTTTTAATCCCTCACAAGCATTTTCTTCATATTCTTCCTTAAATAAGTTAGGGACTTGGCAATTTTGGTCCCTAAACTTATCTTTCTTCATTTATGGCTTTGGGTTTGACTTTGGATTTGTCGGGGTTGACTTTGGTTGACTTTTTCAGACTTGGACTTTGTCTTTACCATGCTTTTCCCTTTCGTGTCCGGTTTTGTCGTTTTGGCTTCGTTTTTCATCCTTTTCTTAGATATCCGTTCCTGCACAACACAATTAGCAAAACAAGCATATATTTGGCATTTTAAGTCCGTTTTTGGTTATTTTAGCTTGTTTTTAAAGGTAAAAGGTATGTGTAATTGAACACATACCAGCCTTCAACTCCTCGCACTCCTGATCCCTTGCCTTTTCCTTATCCTTTAACACATCACATTCTGCCCTAATCTGGTTAATCACCTTCAGCAACTCTCGAGACCTTCTATTAACAGCATTGTCTACAACTGCTTGCCTGGCATAACACCGTTCATGCAAATCAAGAAACTCTATATCCAACTGGTTGTCCAAATGATTCTTCCATGCTGGAGGAGTAATAGCAGGAACTTTAAGGTAGCAAGCATTAGCATTCTCCAATTCAAGACAATCAGAGAGACCTACGAAGAAAAGATTAATATTAAAACCTCTACAAGGGGTACACTGCATATGCATATGTGAATAAAGAAGTTTACCTGCATCATCGTCGGAAAAGATTAATATTAAAACCTCAGAATCTGTCGTATTCTCAGCAGGTTGGTCTATGGGTGCAGCCTCTACAACAGGAGGTTTTGTATTAATAGAAACCGATAGAGAGCCAGTACCAAAGTCAGCAGATGGTTCCTTAGGGAGAAAATAAAGATCATCATCATTCTCAGCATACATAAAGTTCTTGAACGACATCTCTGCAAACGGAAAGGAATAAATCATATATCAGTGTAGCAGAATAAGTAAATAGTGAAATAAGGAAGATAGGTACCCTATCCACCAACTATAATCGCAGGATGCTGCTGCCCGTGTTTCCACGATGGTTTTAGACCGGCCATGAAGAGAATAGGGTCAGGAAAAACATGAACGCTTATAGGATACCTACCAACGCTTTGGAAAAAAAGGATTTTTGTGAATATTGTCAGGAAGCTTATCCTCAAAAGATTTCTTATCCCACCTGTTATCTTTGGAGAGAAGCTCTAGACTGGTAGAAGGAACAAAAGAGTTTTAAAAAAAGAAGAAGCACCCTTTCCAGCCTTCAATGCGAGTAATAACTATGGGAAAAAGATTGGGAATGTGTTTTTTAGGTCTCTTGGAGAAGGTTAGCCATTTACCACTATGTAAAGAGTTAAAGAAACCTCAGAAAAGATCAACAGTTGGCTTACAGCCATAAGCTTTACACATAACGATAAATGTGATAAGTTTAGCACAACCAAAGGGATTCAGCCTAGAGATATGGATATGAAAATGTTAGAGCACATCACAGAAGAACTTATTCAGAGGAAGCCTAAGATTTTCAAGACTGAAACAATAAGTTTACAACCCGACATACCCGTATAGAGCATTGAATATAGTCTGGTTTCATTTAGGAAGCATAACATGATACTCAGAGGGAATATGATAGAGTGAAAGAAACTGGATGAACTCCTCTTTCGTGAGCTCGCAAGTCTGCACACGGATAGTGTCCTTTGAATTCATAGTAAAAAAGAAAGAACAATAATCTTACCTTTATTGATGATCAAATATCGCGCAAAGAATATGGGAAGTTGATGACATCAAATAACGTCTATTTTATAGCATCGTTTATCCCATGATATTAACCTATTTTGTATAGTTATTGCAAAGAATTGTTACTTAATCGTTTATATTTAAGAATTGCAGTAATTATGGAGTAATTGGTGAAACATAGCAACAGGCGCGCATTCTGGAGCTTAAATAAAGATATTTTAAAGATTACTATTCTGAAGACCAATACGCTGTATCCATCAAGAAGATACGGCGTATCAGTGCCTGCACTCACCAAAGACCCTAAAGGATTAAAGATCAATACGCCGTATCCAGAGGACTCAATATGCCGTATTCAAGATATGGAATAATATAATATTCTGGAAGATATCAAACGTGGTCCTTATTCTAAGAAATCCCTAATACGCCCTATCCAATCTATCGGATACACCATTGAGCCGACTTCCAGACATTATAAATAGAAAACTCAAAAACGAGTTTTAAGTGTGCTAAATCATATTATCAATACTTAAACCACAAAAGTCGATTTTCAAAAGAGAAAAAGAGCAGAAGAGGTCGAGCAACATATTCAATTCTATAGGAGACGTCATGTAATTCCATATACTTTAGTAATCAAACTTTCTTATTTGGTAGCATTTTGTTAACTCCGATTAGTTTTGTTACCTTGGCTAAATTATAACGTCTTGTATTAAATAATACGTTAGAAGGCTAGATACCTTCGGGTATTATCCATTATTATGAAGTACTTAATGTTTGGTATTTGTTTTATATCGTGTTTCTTGATTTATCAATGTATGCTTGGTTTATTTTATACATTTATACTTGTTTACTCGGTTTTTGTATGCGACCCATCATCTCAACGGATCTGGCTAAGTGGAACCCCCGGGGGGGGGGGGGGTGGGGGGGGGGGGGGGGGGGGGGGGGGGGGGCCAAGCGATCTAAGTCCTTGAGAAGCTCTCCATATAGTAATTTATACACCTAGAATAATAGTTACACAAATATTGTCCTTCTAAGTCTGTGTCTAAGATACACTTCGGGCTTAACTGTATAATTGATATTGCCATGGTTTATTTGATCGTGTTGCTAGCATGTGACCTATATAATTACAACCAAATAAGCGTTCTGATTCCTTGATAGTTAGACAAGTGACTACTATTGTATAGATTGCCTTATGCGTTAAGTGGTAAAGTCTCTAAGAGATAGGTTTAACAATATCACCATTTTCTTTAGTCCCTAAGATAGAATATAATCAGCAAATAATGATGCAATTATGCGGATGCTTTATTTGTTGACATGAATTAATGTGACCTAGGTCTTAGGATGATGTAACGCCTAAGTCTTAAGACGATTATGCAACCTCGAGAGAAGGAAATCATTGCACTAAATAAACTACCTCAACGTCTAATCGGATTAATAATTGTTAATACAGCTTTCTTATATAAGGTTCGACCGCTCTTTTATCTTTTGTTAATTAGCTTGCATGGGTAACAGTTTCTTGAATTGATTGTAGTCACCAACCAAACCGTGCCAGTCTCTCAGGCTGAAAACCCCCCTTTCCATTAAGAATAATAGGAATTAGACTAACATAGGTTTAACATCTGAATAGAAATAAAATTAACATAGATTAGATAACCTAGATATTAATTAAATTGATAGATTTAACCTCGCTCTCAGTGATCGACACCCTACTTACCACGAAACTACTACCGATCGGGTACACTGCCCGTTAAAGTGTTGTTTTTGGTTGAGTCGGCAAAATATAAATTTAAAACTTGAATCATATAAAAAACAACCCTACACTACAACACATCAAGTTTTTGGCGCCGTTGCCGGGGAGTGAAAATTAATCTTGATTTTTATTTTGATATTTTGGTTTTTAACATTAGATTAGATCTAACCCTTAGGATTAGTGTAATTTAGATTAGTGTATATTTTTGTATATTCTGTATATTTTGTATATTTGTCTTTAATTGTTTGCTTGTATATTTGTGTGTTTAATTGTTTGCGTATTTAATTGTTTTTCTTGAATACACTATTCTGGTCGACAGTTGAATACGGCGTATCCAATCCCACTGAATACGGCGTATCCAGTTCTCTGTCCAATACAACGTATTCATCCCAACAGATTAATACGGCGTATCCACTTCCATTGGATACGGCGTATCGATCTTCTGATAAAATTCTTTTCCATTCTCGAATTTTAAGCCTAAATTTTTTTTATATATATACCTTTCTCCGCTGGTTCTACTGATAATTTTCTAGATATTTTTCAGTAAGAATGACCAAGGTTATCAAAGGAGAGTTCAAGAAAATTAAGGACGTAAAGGTCAAAGATGTTTCGCTCACTTGCAACACATCACTTGAAATTTTCAACATGGAAGTCAGCCGATTAAGCGGGATGGATAATGATTTATTCACATATAAAGTTGAAGTTGCTAACATCCCATGTAACTCTGTAATGGATGATGATTTGGAGGATGAAACTGATGATGATATGGGGTATGATCCGTCTGATGTTGCATTTATTGAATGGTTAAGATCAAAAATTTTCAACTACAAGACGATGGATCAATATACTATGAAAGCATTATGGATTTATTGGATCAGATGAGATGATGAAGTTGAGCTTACTGATGAGGAATCTTCCGATGATGAAGATGAAATTGCTGAAGTGTTTAGAATCGACACTAATATATTTGACTATGAGACACCTATCTGTTCAACATTCAACAAATTTAATTATCTTCTCAAGGTAGATCTGAACCTACTTACAAAGGATATTATGGGGTTTAAGACCTATGATGACTACAAAAATGACTGGATCTACGAATGGAATAAGGATGTATCATGGGTTGATGAGAAACCATGGACTGACACTGGAGTTTGGACAGAGCCGAAACCAGTCAAACATACTTGCGAGACTTTCAACTATAAAACTGGGTGTTTGGAATGGCCAACGTGTAGCTGGAAAGAAGATGGTTACTGTAATGGAGGAAATTTAACTGGAACTTACATTATTGAAAACCAACTCCATTATCAGGATTACGAGTGGTACGAAGCTTTAGATGATTGTGAACTTAAAGAAGAAGCTTTAAGAAACAAAGCTATCATGGATGGAGTTATCAACGATGATGAGTCATGCTGCGAGCTCAAGAGAAAATGAAACATATATACAAACTATGATGATGCTTATGAAATTAATCATGAAGATAATGGGAATAAAGAATTATGTGAAATTCATGAGCCGCCGGTATGCAACATAAGGAAATATATGATGATTAAATATTCGTTCAATGATGATGAAGAGTATGTTGCTGTAAAAGAAGATGAATACGATGATCTTATTATGACGAGAAGAGATGCGTGCCAAGCTTACCAAGAAATCTTTCAGATTATGGACGAAGGATAGATGGTGACTAGAGCAACGTGAAGAAAGGAAGCTGAAGAAAAGTCTAACTTAAAGACTTCACTGTAAACAAAAGTGCTTCCCGGGAGACAACCCGAAATGTTATTTAATTTTGTTATCGAGTCTGTCTTCCCAGACTTCAATACGGCGTATCCGCCCCATACCATACGGCGTATTGAATGTCTGGACGTTATCAGTCTTTATTTTTCATGCACTTTAAAAACATTATTGTCAGTTCTGCGAATACGCCGTATTCATCTACTTGATACGTCGTATCCATAGTCTGACCCGTATTTAGTTTGTTTTAGTTTAGTTTAAATTAACCGTAGATACCAAGATAGGAATGCACCTGTTTTTCCTATATTTTACACAGGACCTCGTGAAGGAAATATCGACGAATATTGGTGGAGAATTTACAAATCTAGAAATCTTGAAGTGTTGGAGTCTTGAAACCTCAAGACGGCTGTTCAACACACGATCTTGCTCATAAACGCAAATTGGAGAATCTACCGAGCAAATATCAGGGGAGTTTCTCATTCTAATTCTTTTTAAATTCCCGTATTTAATGTTTTACATATACAACGAGGACGTTGTATAATTCAAGTGGGGGGATGGAATTAGAATGTTTACTTGTCCTAAATTTTCACAATAAAAGGCTTAAATTATGCTCAAATTTAAAAAAAAATATTTCAGCATATTTTGTAAAATTACATGTTAATAACCCGCACACAATAACCTTAGATAGATATTGTGGGATTTACCTTTTCGTTTATAAATGTTTACCTAAATTCACCAAATATGAGTGTTGTCGGTGATGTTGTAGAATGTAGATCTTGGCTTGGTCATTGGTATACTCTATTCGAGACACAATAATGAGTATTTTGGATTTAATTGAGACGTTTCGTTTAAATTGGTAAATCTTAGGATTAAAAACCAAATCGTCTTACATGTTGTTTATTCACTAGTACTTTCCGGTTTTAGTTAACCACTCAAGTTTTAAACCCTTCCACTATTCATCTTTAAAGTGATGATCACTGTAGAAACAACCCGTCGAGCCAAAATTCTTTAGGAATTTTCACCAATTCATTTGTTTTGTTACATCCCTTACACCTTAACTACCCTGTTAGATTAAGTTTTAATTTACAGTTGCTAGCTGTCTTAAAGTGTTTAAGTCCTGTATTTTCTGAGTCTTGTGTCATTTTCTATCTTTAGTGTGGTTGGAAATTTGCACATTGCAAATGGGAATGTATACTAGTAGTCAAAGCTCATGTGATTTTACTACATTCACAATTATGGTGAATTCGAAGAACGAAGAAATTACCGAAGGAATTATCCAGAATTATTATGATCGTGAATATGGTGAAACTACACCGAGATTTTAAGAAAAATTGCAAAAAAAAGTTTGAAGATAATCGTTTAGCGAAAGAGCATTACCGAAGGAATTATACGAAGGATCGATTATTCGTTGATACGTCGACAAAAATCAACGATGTAGAGTATTGTACAAAGTGGAAGATATCGCCACTTACCTTGTAGAGTATGTAATGTTTTGGGATGATTGGGGAGTTGACCGTTATGGGAACGCCAACTTAGGTTGTTGTTTTTAATCTATGATCAAGACGTTGTAAATAGTTGTGTCTTTGTCATAATAACGGTCAGGAAAATAAGTGTCTAGCAACTTGTACTTTAAGCCTTAATCTATTTGTTTCTTGATTTTTATTTAACAACAATTTACTTCCCTCTCACCTAATGATTAACCTCTGGTTTTACGCGAATGAGGAGCCATACGAACATGCATGTCTATTCCGGCGTTCCAGCCATGTATGCATGTCTTGTACCTTGTTGGTTTATGACTTTTGGTGAAAGTTAGAAGGTTCCTACCCTATATCATTCTTCATCCTAACCGTTGGTTAAATTCGAATAGGGATGTGATCGAACACTCATGTCTATCCTGGCATTCTGGGTGTGTATGTGTGCTTCAGCTGCCTTGTTGGAGTGGTACTTCTGGTGAAAGATTGTAGAATGATCAAACCGTACGCCTTTCCATACAAAAACCTATATTTACCTTTATAAACTTATTACTTCTTGGCTTTAGTGGTGGAGATGTGTATCCTTGCCAAGCTTATGATAGAATACTCGTCACAACCGAGCAATTAAGCGAATTAGTTACATGTTACCACATAGATTAGTTGAGTGATTTGAGTGTTTTCATCTTCCTATTTCGTGAGGTGTTTGGTTGTGTACTTTTAATAGATCGAATAAATGCTTTAACAGAAAATATCCTTAGGGATACATTTTTGTAAACTTCTAAAGGATACTCGAGGACAAGTAGGATTCAAGTGGGGGATATTTGATGACATCAAATAACGTCTATTTTATAGCATCATTTATCCTATGTTACTAACCCATTTTGTATAGTTATTGCAAAGAATTGTTACTTAATCGTTTATATTTGAGAATTGCAGTAATTATGGAGTAATTGGTGAAACATAGCAAAAGGCGCGCATTCTGGAGCTTAAATGAAGATATTTTGAAGATTACTATTCTGAAGACCAATACGCCGTATCCATCAAGAAGATACAGCGTATCCGTGCCTGCACTCACCAAAGACCACAGAAGATTAAAGATCAATACGCCGTATCCAGAGACTCAATACGCCGTATTCAAGATATGGAATCAATATAATATTCTAGAAGATATCAAACGTGGTCCCTACTCCAAGAAATCCCCAATACGCCATATCCAACCCATTGGATACGCCGTATTGAACCGACTTCCAGACATTATAAATAGAAAACTCAAAAATGAGTTTTAAGTGTGCTAAATCATATTCTCGATACCTAAACCACAAAAGTTAATTTTCAGAGGAGAAAAAGAGCAGAAGAGGTCGAGCAATGTATTCAATTCCATAGGAGACATCATGTAATTCCATATACTTTAGTAACCATTCAGTTTTTGGTATCATTCGTTAACTCGGTTAGTTTACCTTTGCTAAATTATTACTCTTGTATTTATTATGACGATTAAAGGCTAATGCCTTCGGGTATTAGCCATTATTATGAAGATCTGAATGTTTGGTATTTGTTTATATCGATTTCTTGATTTATCATTGTATGCTTGTTTATGTTTATCAATTTATACTTGTTTACGCGCTTTTGTATGCGACCTATCATTCAACTGGATCTAGCTAAGTGGACCAAGCGGATCTAGAGTCTGGGATAGCTCTCCATATAGTAATTTATACACCTAGAATAATAGTTACACAAATATTGTCCTTCTAAGTCTGTGTCTAGGATACGCTTATTAAAGCACTTAACAAATTACGGGAAACAAATAAAACGCGACAATTAAGCAAGTAAACTAAATTTAACTCCTAAAAATGTAAACTAAATTTCTAATCTAAATAGGACAAAATAAAAAATTTTTTTTTTTTTTTTTTTTCTAGGAAAAAGAAAAACATTTTTTTTGATTATTTTGAATTTATTATGGAATTAAAAACTAATTTATCTAGTTTAAATATTAAAAAAATTAGCAAATTGCAAGTAATTGAAAAAAATAAATAAATATAATTATATTTTTCCTAGATAAAACAAATTAAAAGAAAATTTTAGAAAAAAAGAATCACTATTTTTTTGCTTTTTAGATTTTAATATATGAATTTTCTAAGATTTAATACTAATTAAAAGCTTAAAAATAATAAAAATATAAGCCTAAAAAATTTTATAAAATTTATACTAGAAAAATAAAATGTGCAGAAAATCATAAAACATAATAGCTCCCTAATTTTTATTTTTTTAGTAAACTTTCATTTATATTAATTAATCTAAACGCTAATTAAATATTAAAATTAAAAACTAACTACACTACTACTAACTGATGACTAACTATGAAAAGCCTTAAAGGACTAACAGTGAAAACAAAGGGACAAACGGGGAACTAACTGAGTTAACCTACAAATGAGAAAATTACAAAACCTACCCTAAGGCTTAGCCCGTTTACAACCTAAGTCCTTTCTTAAGCTTAAAAATATGGTGACTTTTAAAAAGTGCTTTTTAGAAGAAACTCTAAAGAGAAAAGTTGTAGAATAAGCTGGGGTGAACAATGTTAACAAAAGCACTATGGGCTGATACCCACTGATAAGCTCAAAAAGAGCTTATCAATAAGCTGACCTCAGAAAGGAGGTGATTCCTTTTGGTTTTACTAATTAAGCTATAAAAAGCTCATTTTAAGCTCAAAATGAAAAAGGAAAGGTGTTCTAGACAGCTTATGAGTTGTTTAAACTAGATGAGAAAATAAATTAGAGGTTAGAGTACTAGATTTTAGCTGTAAATGAAGGGCAATGTAGCAAACTCAGGAAACAAAGAAATAAGCACGAAATTCATTTAAGCTAAAAGGCACAAAAAGCAAAACTAGATTTTAAGCTTTTGAGGACTTATTAAACTACTTATTAACTATCTATTTAAGCTATAAAAACAAATACCTTAAGCTAAAATTAACAATTTAAGAAACTACTTAATTACCTACTGTTTTTGGTATTTTTTTGGATTTTCTTAGTTGAATTTTGACAGCAAAATAAGCTAGGAAAATAAGCTAGAAAATAATATTTAAGTCTTAATCTATATTAAGCTATAACTAATCTAAATCCTACTTTAATCTTAGAAGCTAAAACCATATGTTCCTATGCTTGAGCTTAAGCCAAAAGTGACAGTAGGAACACCTTAGTTCCTACTAATGCATTTTGCACAAGTGCAAAATTATAGTGCAGGTTACTTAAAGGGCCTCTACTGCTCTAAACACACTCTCTTAGAGTGTTTAAAACAAGAACAAGCAAGATCTAAACCTTTTAGAACTTAGATCAAATTTTGCACAAGTGAAAAACAAAGAGAAATTCCCCTAGTGCAAGAATTCTTCAAATAAGCCATAACTTTTTATATTTTCAAAACTTAACTTATGAAAACTCATTTCCTATTGTTTTTAACTGAAATCAAAGCTGTCTCAAAAGGTATGAACAAAAACTTTTGACTTTTGATAGTCAAATTAGCTTAAACCAAACACCCCTTTAAATTGACAGAATTTTGAAATAGCTTATGATTTTGAAAACTAATGCCTAACTCCTTAATACCAGATTACTACTAGCTTATATCAAGTTTAACAAACATATTTCAACAATTAATTAAGCTAAATTATAAGATCTACACTATGCTTTTTTTTTTTTTTTTTAATTTATTTTTTTGGCTTTTTTGTGACTTTTTTAAAGACAAAACTATGAAAAAACTAAGATCTATTATAATAAGGCTAAAACAGATTAAGATTAATGATTAATAAGCACATATAGAGAGAATTAAGCACTAATAAGCTAGTAGATTAAGCAAATAAGCAATATTACTCTAATAAGCAGTTTAAGCTAATAAGTAAAGAGACAAGGAATTTTACAAAGGAAACTTACTTTAGACTTCAGCTAAACAGAAGCTAATTCACAATTAAGCTGTTACAAGCTCTAGCTTATTCATGTGAATAAGCTAGTATAAGTCCTTCTTTGACCCTTCCATAATTGGTCAAACTTCCAAAAAGCTCAATAATCCACAAGTTAAAGGTAAATATATGTTAAGATGATTTAAGGTTTAGATATGATTAATACTGAATTAAATAAGCTCTATTTCAGCTTATAGACTGAAATAGCTTATTATGAGCTTATTGAGAAAATTTGGCTATTTAAGAGATCTTATGAATAAAGAGAAAAGAGAGCTTATAACTAAATTAAACTAAATTTCATTAATTAAAACTGAATTACATTCCTTAAAGAGAAATTACAACTGAATTTAAAAATTACATTAAGCTTAAAAAAACTATATTAGGCTAAAAACTAGAAAAGGAAAAAGATCATGAACATCTATGTGTGTGTGATGAGGGTGCTATTTATAGCACCATAGTGAAGCTTCTAGGCCTCCTGAATCCATCTCCTTGCCTTCAATCCGCACCCTTGATTCTTCTAATCATTGCCAAATGTTTTTGAGCCGTTTGATCATTTTGTGTGAATCTGAGGATCGCCAGCGTGTCATTCCATTGATGTGACATTGTGTTAGTTATGTGAGTGAGTTTAGTGCAAAACCCACGTCCCTTGTGTGCTTCTTCATTGATTACGTGGCTTGAGCTTTGAGAGAGAGCTTAAGTGAGCAATGATTTGACTGAAATAACCCTTCCATCTTGCTTAGGAGCCTTTGAATAGACCTCCGTATCCTTCAATTTGGATTTGCCCCTTGTTTTACCCATGGGTAAAGATGGAGACGATGATGAATAGTGTTCGTGCCCATTTTTAACTGAAAGGTTAAATTCAGTTGGATCTTTGGCCAATTGTCACTTCTAGTCCCTCTCTTTCTTTTCTCCCTTTCTAGTTATAATTAAGTTTTGGAAATTGCAAAACTGGCCCTTGTGGTTTAGTATAAGGTGAATGGATTTAGGAATTGGGCTTAAGGTTTGGGCTTTTGGGCTAAATGATATCCGGGTATGGTAATTTAGGGTTTTTAGGCCCATTAAGGGTTTAGGGACCATTTATGAACTTTTCTGAAAGTTGAGGGGCTTAAATGGAATATTTTGGGTCTTGTTGACTTTTGTTGACCATGATTTGACCACTTTGACTGAGGGTTTGAATTTTCCTGGCTTTGCTTTCGGCTTTTGTTCACTCTTCCGTTCTCGTGTCCGTGTTTGCTTGTTTTTGATAGTTTTCTTGTGATTTCTAATATATCCGTACCTGCACACACAAAACACAAATACAAGCATATTTTTGCCATTTTTGGTCTGTTTTGGGTTTATTTGGGCTATTTTAAGCATAAATGGATATGTGTATTTAACACTTATCAAAATTCCCCAAACTAAACGATTGTGTGTCCTCACGCAATATCACATGCCTTATAACCAAATACCTTGAAAATTCCCCAAACTAAACCTTTGAAAAGTAGCAAAGATTTTTGTTGAGAGAGTTAAGAGATCACAAGTTATAAAACACCCGACTTCCCATTTTCAAAGATTTTTTTTTCTTTTTTTTATGGTTTTTCTTAATAATTAAGTACCTAACTACAACTTATTTGTGTTGACATAATGTGTTGTTTTCATTACCTTATTGGTAACTTTAGGGATCATAGAATAAAAAGCACATTTTAGTGTCTAAAAGGATAGATCTTCATCATCCCCGATTTTTCACTTTTCCCATGCTAGCTTAAAATACAAGATCATTGTCAATTTACAAGTCATGACACTAACACTACTCATATATTAATTGTGTACTTACTTTGCACTCCTAGTAAATCCCTTCTTTGTATTCAAGATTTTATTAAGTCATATACCCGAAAGTGCTCTTTAAGACTTTTGTTTCGAATACTTATTAATTCCCAAAAATTAAGTGTAACGGTTAAGAACACAAAAAAATTAGCTCCTTAACTCTTTTTCAAAAGATCCAATGTCATCAAGATTAAAGTCCACATCGAGGCGACCAAAATTTGGCTTTTATTAGGTTACTTAAGCAAGGCACCATTCATGTCATATACCCTAAGGCTCTTTAAGACATAAATGGACCAATCTTATTGATGTTAGGGTGGTGGGTGGGGGAGGGTGGGGAACCCATTACCCTTAGGCTCTTTAAGGCAACAAAATACAGACAAAAATTAAGCAACATTACTACACCTTAGTCCTTTAGAGGCTACAACACGCGGCAGCCTCCGACAAGATGTAGCAATCATATTTCGACTTCGGTAACTTCCTCGACCTTTTAGAAGGCTGTAACATCGGCAAGATACAACAAACTTTTATCAGTCTCAGATTATTATTGAATTCTACTTATCCCATATACCCTAAGGCTCTTTAAGGAATAAGCAAAAATATTCTATTATGTGATACATTAGAGTATGCAATTAAGTATTCCTGAGGTGTAACATCCTAATCACCAGGGACTAAAGAAACTTCTATTAGCTAATTATTAACCAAAAAAATGCACAACTCTATTATTACGCAGTTATATAACGGTGAAAAAAGCTAATAGGAGAAAATCACATTAAACAATTATGAGCTTGAAAGAAAAACAAACTATTCTCACGTTTAATGTCATGACTTATAAATAACACTATCATTTCTTGTTCTTCGCAAAAGAAATTCGCAAACACTTAGCCTATATAAAATCAACTTGGCATATTTAAAATCTACTTGAGATTAGCACAAGTTTTCATTTACTAATGATTTCAAGTCTAGCATGTTTAAAGTCTACTTGAGACTAGCACTCCAACCTTCTGTCCTCCCCATCGAAGCTAGAATTAAGCTGTCCTGCAGAATCTACGAATATCGAATGTTGAGTATCTATGTCACCGCCATCCTCTGATCGCGCATCACAAAGATCCTATGTGGATGAAGCCTCTTATATACATGCCAGTAACCCGCCTGTCCACTCCAGGCACTCTGTCCCCGGTCCCAAACTCTATCTCGGCAATATACCACTATCATTCACCGTCCTTCTTCCTAGCTCCCTCTATCCTACACATTTGTCTTTTCTTTAAGAACTTACTTATATTTTTAAAAATTTTGACTATATTATTTGTGGGAAACCGGGGTACGTGAGAACAAAACAATAAGCAGGTAACATCAATCGAACAGATTCCCTCCCACAACCTAAAGCGAAACATTGTCCTTATTTTTAAAGGCGGGCTTCGATGTTTAAATCTAAGACGTTTTTGGATTATGCTAAGATAAACGTGAATCTGATAATAAGTTGAGCAAGGATATGGATCTCCCCTAATAATTTCACTACAAAGGGATAAGAAGCTTCGAGTGAAAAGGGGGAAATAATCAACGATATACGAGAGGCTTCAGAAATTGTTGGGTTGATCCTATAACAAGCATCAAACAATCATAACAACGAGGGGCGGAAATCAGAATTTAGGATAGCTTCCAACATACAACACATTAGATAGAAATAGAAAGGTTATAAGCTGGGTGGGGGGTGAACTTCCACGAAGCTGCTTGTTTTATTCACCGAGTCAAAGCTTGACTTGATCATGAATTAGTTTCCTTAGGGAGAGCGAGTGTGGGAGATACGAGACTACATTGGGTGTATGTCCCCTCCGAAAGTATGTTTCTCACGGTGACTATTTACTTTGAATTCGGGCCATCGGGCTGAGAGAATTCATTGTCCTGTATGGAAAAACTTGAGCATAGTGAAAGTCCTGCAACACGAGTTTTAAGCTTTCCGGAGGGGGATAAAATATCTTTTACCGGGAGTTGAAGAGTAAGACTTGATCACCAACATTGAAGATTCGATTCTTGATTTTGAGTCGGAAGCTTCTTCGTCCTTATCCTTTGTAGAGTCTAAGATTCTCATATAGCTTGATCACGAAGCATCCTGTTAAGTTCGTTTAGTTGCAGCTTCACGATGATCACCCCGGTTTGATTGTCGAAATTTACATGCTTAAGAGCCCAATATGCTTTGTGTTCCAATTCAATTGGTAAATAACAAGAATTTCCATAAACGAGCTGATAAGGTGTGCATCATCGGTGTTTGAAGGGTTCGGAATGCACAAAGATCGTCTAGCTTGTCAGTACCATGGAGGGCACGGTTTTTCCCTAACGTCCTTTCAGAATACCGCTTAAGTCTTCGATTTGACACTTCCACCTTGAACCACACGTTTGAGGGTGGTAAGCGGTAGCTAAGACGAGTGTGACTACATATTTAGGACATCACTTAGCAATATTGATCATTTACAAAGTGGGTCCCAGATCGCTTATTATAGCTCTCGGTTGTTCTCCAAACTCGGGCAAAGAGTGACTTTAAAAAATTTCACAACTTACACGAGCATTGTTTGTGGGGAGCGCCTTTGCTTCAACCATTTCGAAAGATAGTCTGACTGCTACAGGATATACTTATTCCTTTGGATGACGGAAAATGGTCCATTAATAATCAAATACCCATATGTCTAAGATTTCACAAACTTGGATTGCGTTTTAAGGCATTCATCACGTTGAGAAATTTTGCCTTTGTCGTTGGCACGTATCAACAGATTTTGATCCATTGTTGACAATGAGCATCTCGTTATTTAGTAGGCCAAAGAAACCGACATCAATACTTTTCGAGCGGTGATATTGGACTATGATGGCCCCCGGTGGGTCTTCTTCATGGACAAGCTTTTAGGATTTCAAGGAGCTCATGCCAGATACAACCTACGAATGATTTGAATCCGCACATATACAAAAGTGGTAGGGATCATCATAGAAATATTGTTTTACAATCTTTGAAAATTTTCCTCTTCTGTTGATTTGTATTCCTTCTTATGATAAAATCCCCCGCATTGGTAGTTTGCAAAAATCGGCATCATGGGGTACTTCCGTTTGATATAACTCCAAAGAGTTTTAAAGGAAAGTGTTCGTTAATTGTCTTTGTTTTCCAAAACATCTTTGTGGGATTCTCGAGTCTTGACCCAAATGATCGACGACTAGATTTTTCACTTCCCTTTTCTTGTCAAGAATGGTGATATCGAAACTCTTGTAAAAGTTAACACCCATCAAAGCAAACCTTGGTTGGGCAGTCTTGTTTGTTCATGAGGTATTTCTAAAGCAGACGTGGTCGGTTATTAAACAATTGCTTTTAGTAAGACAAGATATGGCCGAAACTTCTCAAAAAGCCTACACTTACGAGGCATTTTCTCCATTCTCCGTTTAGTTAATGAATTTGAGCTTTGGTCATCGTCTTACTAGCATAATGAATTGGTTGAAAATGCTTCGTCTTACGTTGTCCAAGAACCGCCACCAATTGCAAAAATCGCTTGATCACACATTTAATTCGAAAAGGTAGGTTCAATCCGGGAAACTACAGATCGGAGAGCTTCGGTAAGCTTATTCTTAAGGGTTTCGAAAGCATTGATACATATTGAGAAATACAAACGGTGTGTCTTTTTCGAAGAAGGTGAGTATTGTCTTAGAAATCTGGGAAAAATCTGTGAAGAGAGACGGCACGGGTATATAGGAGTCCGCACGGAGTGACCTTAAAAGTTGTCTTGATCCTTTGACAGGTAGTAGTTCGATGAGGGGCGTAGGTAGGTTTGTGAGACTCAATGCACCCAGAGGGCGACTTATTGGCTCGGTCGACCTCCGCTGGGCGATCAATTGTTCCGGGACGTTGTGGATTGGTCTGTATGACATGTGAGGTGAAGATGATTGCCGCAACGTCGAGATAGAAAGAAATCATTGCACTAAATAAACGGAAACTCAACTCGTTGTCTAAGTCAGGATGTATTAGGTATGGTGTTAATACAGTGTTTCTTATATGGTGTGCTCTCGGAGTGTGGCGACCTCTTTTATTTTTGTGTTGTAATTAGAGCTTGCTAGTGTGGTAACAGTTTCTTGAATTGAATGTAGTCAGTCCAAGCCAAAACCGTGCTAGTGATGCATAGTCTTCAGGGGCTGAAGACACCCCTTTTCATTGATGAATCTAGGGTTATTAAGAGCTGAAATAGGTTTTAATCATGGAGTGATTTTAGAAGTTAGAATGAAAAACTAGTTATGTGAGGATAAGCCGCCAAGTGATGTATTAATTAAGAAATTGGGATGAGGAGTTTAACCTCACTACTGACGTGGAGTCGCGACACAGCTAGACGACCGATAGAACTAGTAGCATGGGGGGCCGCGACCTGGGTACACATGCTCCGGTTGAGAAGAAGTGTTGTGTTTGTTTGGGTTGTTGCGAGGGTGTCTCGCTGGGGCAAGAATATAAATTTAAAACTTGAATCATATAAAAAACAACACATCACCGTCAAAGTCCATAACTTGGCTAGGTAACCTATTAGGTATGCAACCATGATAGACTTACGTTTCCTCCGAACCTCAAGCTCTTATTTGAGCCAAAACCGATTTAAAAATTTGAGTGTAACAGTCAACTTATGATGCGTGCCAATTCTTAAGTAGCCTATGAGCGTCTAAAGCATCAAATGAGATATTATACGTGCACATAGGCTGCTCAAGAATAAGAATGTGCATAAGCGGTTTGAGTGCTAATCGTAACATTAGTTAAAAACACATTATGTATTTGGATGACATTCCCTTTGTTTGGTTCTTTCCAAATTTGAGGCAGTACAATATTGTTTGGTTACTGTTCAGTATCTCACAATCATATGCGATGAAGACATTATTGCTTATGTGTGTTGACTGTTTTCCTTCCATAATAAACTGGTGGGTCATGATGGGTGTAAGTGACCTATATCTTAGCAGGGTAGCATCAACAAACAAGGTGTTTGCAGCCATGGTGGGTCAAACACTCTTTCAGTCAAAACTACACTCGCAAATCCGAGCCAAAAAGTTAAACACTGAGGTGGAATGCTTATGTGGCACTCACAAAATATAATAATACAGTTACTACAGCTTCTTCTGTTCATTGTCTTACAATAGACTGTAGCACTAATAAAGATCGAAAACACGTAACAGAATCATGTGATGTTTAATGTTTCTGAACTGACGATGCACTATGTGAAAATAAGTGTTATCAGTGCTGCATTACCACTCACTATTTCACAATCACAGGCAATGAAGAGATTACTGCTTATATGGTGGATGATATAGGGTGCAAGCAACCTGTATCTTGGCAGGGCAGCATCAACACAAAGGTGTTTGTTAGCATTAAAATATTAAGTCTAACAACAAAAGGCACGATCATTATTTATATAGTGTCAGTCTTACGTTTTAGAAACTTTGTAACAAATGTAATATGCTAGTTAAGCGCCCGGGATTGAGGTTTAAGCTAATATTATATACATTGCGGGCTAAATCTCAACCAAAGCCGAGCCCGAACCATCCTCTCTTATACCCTAGCCATCTTCTAGGAGTATAAATACCCCTCTCAATACAACTTCCTCCCATTTTCCATCTTTTGTCTCTCTTCGTTCTCTTTCTAATTCTTCTTATCTTCTTTCTATCTTTCTTTTTATATGTAATATGTGTGATTTAGATTAGTATTCTATATTCAACAATTCGTATCAAGAGCTTGGGGTAGATTTGATTATGTTTGTAGTTTAAAAAGTGTGTCTTTTTGAAAAAAAAGAAGTTTCGAAACTTTTTTTTATCGCTTATTAGTATTAAAAAGTGTTAAATTTTATGTTTTTATAGCTTATAAGTGAGTTTAAAAGATGATTTAATCAAAAAGCTAAAAGCTTTCACGTTATTTATAGCTTATTTTTCTATTCTTATTCGTACGAAACCTTTATTAAACACAAGATCAATAATCATTTTAAGTGTACATGGTTAATAAAGTTTTTATTTTCAGGAAAGATTTATGTGTTTACTACTAGTTTTCATGAAAATATTGGATTAAAACACGTCAAAAAGGTTTTCTTGAGTGATTTATGCAATCGTTTACGAACAGTAAGGTTTCAGAATTTGTTGTTTCGAAAATTAGGATTTCGGAAATTAGGGTTTCGTATATTGGGGTTTCGGAAACTGTAGATTCGTAATTTGTAGTTTCGGATTTTGTGCTTTCTGAATTTTTATTTTCGGTATTATTACTTTTGAAATTCTTTGTTTCAGAAAATTTGAGGTTATAGATTTTTAGAAATTTCGGTATTTCTAGTTTTGTAAGCTGTGGTTACTGAAGAATTGAACTTACAGACATTCGAGGTTTCGTAATCTTTATTTACGGAAAAGTTAAGGTTTCAGAACTTAGAACTTTCAGAATTTTTTGGTTTCGGAAAATTGTTGTTTCGGTTTCGAAAAGGTTTAAGAATTAGTACTTTCGGAAAGGTTTCGGAACTTAGAACTTTCGGAATTTTTTGGTTTCGGAAAATTGTGGTTTCGATTTCGGAAAATTGCGGTTTTGGTTTTGGTTTCAGAAAGGTTTCGGAATTAGTACTTTCGGAAAGGTTTCGGAATTCGTACTTACGGAAAAGGTTTCTTAATTTGGGCTTAAGAAAAAGTTAAGGTTTCGGAACTCATGAATTTGATCCAAACGTATACGTTTTACTTACCAAATTTTGACTCAAACTTTAGTGGAAAACCAAAATTTCGACCAAAATTTCGTTTCCTGCATAAGAAACAAACATATTATCACCATAGTCGCCGAATAGTTTATTGAAAAACAACAACAACACCACCAAAATAAACGACAACGCAATCTTATCTTCTTAAGATCCTCAATTCATTTCACACAATCGGATTCAATGGAAATGAAAGATACTTTATCTTCGTGTTTGGATTCAGAAGAACAATAGTGGCAACAGATGCAAAAGAAAGCAAAGAGTATGAAACAGCGATTATGAACAATTTTAATGCACTCAAATCAACCTTTCAACGTTTATCTAACTCAAATCTCTTTGGATATAACATACACAGTTCCTTTCAGTATGAATTTGGACGTCTCTGCGGTGAAGAGTTCAACACCTTCAAGTCTGCGCTTTTCCACAATATGGATAACCTAGAAAAGCTACTCAACAAAGAACTACTTCACGAGAAGGATTCCAAGTCTGCTTTAAGTATGATAAAAGTGCAGTTTGACAAGTTCATGCATTCAGAAGTGTTAAAGCCTTCAAACTACGATAGTCGTCACATAAGAGAAATCTTTAAAGAATACACTCGAATGGAACCCCAATCCTTCAAAGACTTGATAATTCAATACATGGAGTTCATTGAGAATTGTATTGTTGAAAGAGAACTTCATGAACAAGAGATTTAGAAAAAGTAGAAAAGGTTGAATGACAGAAAGTTGCAGATGCAAGAGTGCAAGGTTAAAGCGGTTAAAGCATTAGATGCTAATTCGGGAAACACAGACAGTAGTGGGATAGTAACAGAAAAGGGAATGCAAACGGTTCAAATAATGATTGCAACACGACAGGGAATGATCAAAGTTCATGGAAGGAAAGCAACACATCTGGGAATAAAAGCAGCAGTTTCGGGAATGAATGCAGTGAACGAAGCAATTCTGGGAATGATACGGATATCAGACCTTCCTATGACACAGAGCCAATGGTTGAGGTACAAAATAATGCTGACTATAATGTGTTTGCTGTTAAAAAACAACATACTGAGAAACCTGAATTCATCAATGACACATATGTGATAGAAAAGAATGATAGTAATGTTACTTCTGATTCGACACAAAACACTTACGTACGCAAATGCTCCGCCGCGAAACGCGGGCTTATATCCTGATTGTATACATGTTTAGCCATATTACAAAGAAAAATTAAGTATTATAAAATTATTAATTAAAAAGTTGTGTTTAATGTAAGCAATTTTTATGTTTCATGCATTAAATTGTTCGGTGCATATTCGATATAAAAGGAAATTTTGTGTTTGAAAAATATACTTTAGTATTTTTGATAATTTAAGCTGCCAATATAGTACAAATTAGGGGTGAGCAGAAGAAACCGAAAAAAGCAAAACCGAACCGAAAACCGAAAAAACCGAACCGAAAAAACCGACCGAAACTAGAAACCGATGGTTCGATTTTTAATTTTTCAAAAACCGAAAAATTTCGGTTCGATTTCGGTTTTTGGTAACTAACAAACCGTTAAAAATCGACTCAAAACCAGTTTTATAATAATAAATAATCTTATAGTATAATATAAATAATGTTAAACTAAAAAATTTTAAATTTAAAATGTATTTTATGAATGAATTATTATAATATATATTATAATAAAGTTTATTTATAGTTTGTCGTGTACGTGTGTTTTACTTGACAATAGTCGTTTACATGACAATGATCATACTAGTTTATTTTCACATGCATGTGCTGTGTGTGTCTCTAATGAATGTGTATAATTATAAAAATTTTGTGTAAAAATTATTAGGCTCATATTGACAAAAAAAAAATAAAAAAATTAAAAAAAAATAACCAATTTTCTACATAAACTGTTTATTAAAAATAAATAGCAAAAACAGAAATTAACGGTTGAAACAGAATAAAAACAGAAAAAAAACGATCAAACCGACCGCAAAAACGAGAAACCGAAAAACCGGACCGAAAAAACGAGCAAAAACCGAGAAACCGAAAAAACCGAACCGCCAAAAACCGAGCGGTTTCGGTTTTTGGTTTTATAAAAAGCGAATATTTCAGTTCGGTTTCAGATTTAGCCAAAAACCGACCCAAACCGAACCGTGCACACCCCTAGTACAAATGAACATTCTCAATTTCCTCAAAATAATATTCAGATGAGGTACCCCTATTGGTAACCCCTGACCCACTCAATAGTGTCAAAAGGTATAAAAATTCCTTTTGTACCTTTTTTTTACAGTGCAACGCAGTTTTTTATCAGTTTCTGTTCTGTAATTTTGACAGTTTCATACGTTTGACCTGTTAAACGTTATATTTTTTGTTCCGTTTTCTCCGTGTCACAGTTTTATAACATATACAAAATTATAAAAATACAAAAAAATAAAATACCACAGAAAAAACGCAAAAAATCAGAGGGGTACAAATGGTGTTTCAGGAGGTACATATAACATGAGCATTACAATCAGATGACAATCTCAAACACTTGTTTTATCTACTGTCGGCTGTTAGTACTCGCTGTATATTAAACTATTTAATTTAGTACTGTAGTAATTTTGACAAGGCTTTGTGTTTATGATGCGGATACATAATTGAAACAGACCATTAATTAAATGTAAATAGAGTATTTCATGGGTAGAAATTGAAGTATATATAATCTATCAATTACTATTACTATATATATCATTTGAGATGTCAAACACTGTTCATCGATGAATAGTGTTCGGCTATACTGTTCATCGATAAACAGTGCAGTCCACACCGGCTCGGTCCGGTGGGTACTGTTCATCGTCAAAAATTTTTTTAATGCCCCCTGATGGTTACTGTTCATTGGAAAAAAAAAACTATTAAACATGAGACCGAAAAAATAAACCCGAAAAAAAAAATTAATACCCGCAACAACGCGCGAAAAATTAACGCCCGCAGCAACTCGCGAATAATCTTGTTAATTTACATTTATAATACACAAAATTGTGGCAATAATACAAGAGAATCGACAAAGACAAGACATAGACTTCTCACCACACAAATACAACAACATTACTACTAGCATCATTCATTTGACTAACATCTCAACCACCACTACTACTACCACCACCACCGCCGCCCTTGACGGTGGTTGTAACTGTCGTAGCTGCAACCACTACGTTCTTATCTCTATCAGCCTTCACGACACCCCCGTTTTCTAGGTCAATACAACTCTTTTGGCCAGCTCTTAACGCGATCACAATTCTATTATTCTGGTATCTCTTGTGATAGTGACTACCACCGTCGTTATCACCTTTATAACATAGAGTGATCAGCACCGTGAAAGATGAGGCAGCAAATATGAGAGCAATTGCTAGGATGGCAATATCTTCCATACTTTCAAAAGACAATAGTGCAATAGAGCAACACAAGATGATCATAATAAACCCTCTAGTTGCATGCTAACTAATATAATATTTGATTTATGTGAGTAAATAAAATTATTTGTTGCAGCCTGCTAATACAAAGTGACAAGCCATTCATATATAGAATTGTGAAAACCGGCCTGAATTAATTGAAGTATTAATTTTAAATTGATATATACTACATAAATTAATCAAGGTAGTTGCCTTTTGCTATCCTATAAAGTTAAATATTTAACACATGTCGATCATTATATAATAAAATTCAATTTTTTTATAAATATTTTGGAACGACAGTTTGGAGTTTTATTGCAAGTAATTATCATATTCATTAAGTAAAATAGGTTAAAAGCTTTATTTGTGATAAATATAAGATAAAATAGATAAGAGATGAGAGTTCCATTTTTCTTCTTTCTGTTCCAATCAAACACGAAATGATTTCTCAATCACTACTTTGCACGTGTTTTTTATTATCGTATGGCTTTTGTCTAGTCTAGTTATACTTACTTATTGAGAATGATTGCGAAATATGAAGGTACATTATAAAAAGTTATTGATCAAATAGTACAATTACACAAAAATATGAAAATCCATTCGTCTGCGATAAAAAATAGTTGAAAAGCATCTAGATACAACAATAAAAAGTTAGGGAAATTTGCAAAAATCACATTCAATATCACATTTATTTTTAACTTCTCAATTTGTGATATGTTGCTAAAACTAGGAGTCATGTATAGCCGAGTTTAACTTATTGCACTTACGGCACACATGTTTATCTCATATACAACATTTTATCTAATAACACCCCTAACTTCACATAATCGGTCATATCTCGTTGCACACACCTTCATTCTTCTCGGAAATTACACCCTCTTCATCGTCGTCTTATTCCGATCATGATGACACCCGTCTCGTCCGTTTCATGCACAACGGAATGAAGTCGGAGATGCTCGAAAAGTGAGGGTTACGTGCTAATGAAACATGACACCGATCACAGTTTATAGTCTACGAGATATTGTGAAGCGATTACGATTGGGTCGACAGAATGATGTGGGTCTCGTGGCATTTGACAAGGTTGAACTTACCTTTCCCACACAAAACATTAAACTATGAGTTAGACTTTAAGAGTACACATTGTGTGAATTGCCGAACAATATGTGCTCATCGAGTTTCAAATAATTTATAATAATAAATCTTTCCCTCTCATCATGTCATTACAATGGAAAATATCTCTTCACATATCTTCAACAACCATAAAATGTTGGATGTTTTTATCGAAGGTTAACAGCACAGTTTAAAGGGCCCATAAGGATTTTGATGAACATGAATTATGTCCATAATTTTTTACATGAGTTCAACATTGATGTTTGTGTTCATCAAGTTCTGATGGTACCTGCAACTTCACAAAAGTACTTTTTTTATGGCGCACCCGTTTACAATCAGCAAATTGGCTGTTCACAAGTGAAACATGACGTCTTTTGAGTTTTAACGCTTCTTTAAAGGTGATTTTGTAAAGACGTGAACGATTTAGGATATTAAAGATGATGCCTAGGATGTCAGAGTAATTGTATATTATTTTGATTAATTCGTAATGTGAATGCAATGCTAATCCACTGCGAATGTGTTGAGGATGTATTTAGTTTATGTACACTGGAAAAACGGTATGTCTTCTTTTAATTATTGCCATTTATTGATAATTTTTAATAATATTTCACAAGTTTATTTTCGAAGGTGTTACGAAGGTGAATAATTGCATACATATCTTTGGTGCAAATATGCAATGCACGGGTACAATAGTTTTTAGGACAAAAGTTAAAAATGAGCAATCTACTTTTACTTTTGTGTTAATATGAGTAACCTACTTCTTAAAAGATCACCATGCATAACATAGTTTCAAAATTTTACCAATATGACTAACCACTTGACATTGTAAATTACACCGTTAGTACCCAATACATAAACAATTGCATCGTTGGTCCCCAATATATAACCTAGTTAGTCCCCAACATATAACCCCAGTTAGTCCCAAATACATAACCATCGCCATCCACCACCACTCACCACCGCCACCACCCATCACCACTCTCATACATCGCCAACCTATAAACACACCACCCTATCACCACTCTTAGTCGTCTAGCGCCACCATCCACCACAGCCACTCACTACCATCACCACTACTGCCACCCACCACCGTCACCCACCCTCGCCACCACCCACCACAACCACCTACCACCACCCACCGCCACCCACCACCGCCACCTACCATCACCCACCACTAGTGGTGATGTATTGATTATTGTGGTGGTGGGTGGTAAGGGTGATGGTGGTGGTGGTGGTGGGTGGCAGTGATAAGAGGTGCGATGGTGGGTGGTAGTGGTGGTTATAGGTGGCGGTGGTGGGTGGTGGCGGTGGTGGTGGGTGGCGATGTTGGTGGGTGGTGATGTTGATGGGTGACGATGGTGGTGGTGGGGGGTGGTGGTAGTGGCGGTGGTGGGTGATGGTGGTTATGTATTTGGGACTAACTAGGGTTATGTGTTGGGGACTAATTGGGTTATGTATTGAGGACCAATTGTGTAATTGTTTATATATTGGGTACTAACGGTGTAATTTACCATGTCAAGTGGTGATGACGTCAAATAACGTCACATTTATACCATCATTTATCCCGAATAAACTAACCACTTTTATATAATTATTGCAAGAATTTGTACTTAATTGCTTAAAAGTGTTATTTGCAGTAATTAAGGAATGATTTGTGAAGACATGCTAAAAGGCACATATTTTGGAGCTAAAACAAAGATATTTGAAGATTGACTATTTCTGACCAATACGCCGTGTGGAAAACTAGAAGGGGGGTTGAATAGTTTACCGCTTTTTAATTTGATGTTTAGTTTGATTATAAAAATTTTGATTCGACTTTATGTGAGTTCATAATGTGCACAATATGAACAATTTAACTAATCAAATAAGTAATGACAATGTATGAAATAAGTATGCAAGATAAGAGATAAGAGATGGAAAGACCAAACCACAACACGAGGATTTATAGTGGTTCGAGAACGAAGAACCTCTTCGCCCTACTCCACTCCCCGAGCACCAAACTCGAGAGTTTTCTTCACTATGTCAACAAGCTCCCTTTAGGCGGAGAAAACCGTACACAACTTAGCTTACACCAATTTCCGACACTAAGCAAAATGTCGAGTTCTAATCCTAGGTAGAACCAATCTATCACAACTAACCACACTACTTCACGACAATTCACTACTTCACTTCACCACACAACTTTTTCTTCACTTCACAACTTCTTCACAACCTTTCTATACTTCTCTTCACAACTTCACTTCAACTAAACACTATCTTGATCACACCAATCTAACACTACTTACTAAGATCACCCCGATCTAACTATACTTACAATGATCACCACAATCTACTTAATATACACAACTACGATACACACCTTCACAATATACACAAATGATTTACAAGATATGATACAATTGCAACAAGGTTGCAAGGACACACACTAAGCTATAATACTTCTTCACTTGATGGTAGGAAGTATTCTTCTCTTGCACTTGAGGATCAAAGCTTGGATCACTTGGAAACAAAGCTTTATGATTAAATGATCAAAGGAATGAAAGGAGAGTATAAACTGATTTAGAACAGAAAGAAAGTGTGTGCAAAAGGTGAGAAAATCAGTGGGGAATAGTCCAGTATTTATAGGCAAACTGAGTTGCCTTTTTGTTTGGCGGTCCCCTTAATTAGGGTGAATGGGACGAACCCTTATTAATTAAAGGGGCCGCCGAGTCATGGATGCATCATCTTTTTTTGTTTTTCTCGCCGGGGTGGAGGTGTTTTCTGGAACTTTTATAGTCGTTTTTAGGTAGAAATTGTGAATTTCAAAATATTTATTTTGGGAATAAAAAACATTTCTTTTAAATCTAAATTGTTTTGTAAAGTTATAAAATGTTTGTGACATTTTTATAAAAAAATGTGAGGTTGAATAAAAATTTCTTTGATCATAAAATGCATTAAGCATTTATTTATTCATACCTTTAAGTGATTAAATTTTCGAAATGAAAATTTACTACTAAATATTTGTTTATGAATAATTTTTCATTAATCGTTTTTAAATTTTGTGATTATCAAAACATAGAGAGGTTGAAAAATGTTAATAACGTTTTTATGCATTATTTCTATCAACAATCTCCCCTTTTTTAATAATTACAAAAGCTAAACTCATTAAATGTAAAATTATTTTTAAACAAGTATTTAGTAAATTTTGTTTCCATTTCTCCCTTTTTTTGTAGAATCAAAAGGCTTCGTCTATGAGTGTAAGTAAAACCGACGGAATAAATGCTCCCCTTGATGTGTACTCCCCCTCGTTCGAGGGCACCAAAGAATCGAGCTATGGTAACTTTGCTACAAAAACAAGTTAGAGGAACAACACCGATGTTTCTAACATATAGCAAAGAAAGGAAAAATGCAAGATATCAACCAAAAAAAAATTTTACACTGTAAACCATAATACCAAAGATTATTTATTAAATATAGAAATTGTGTAAAAAACATAATCATGCATATATCAAATATAAATAATATGCTTGAAGCATATTAAGACAACATACATAAAATTAAACTACAAAGGTCCTAATATTCCTAGATTGCCATAGGAAACCATTGGACTTGCTTGCAAAAGGAGAGGGTTGGTCATTTATTTGAAAGCGAGAAAAAGTAGGCATGTATCATGCTTAGTTGGTTGTTGGTTGAGAGTTTGGAGCGGAGGTGGTTGTTGGAGGATAGGCATGTTGGATTTGAGGTGGTGGTTGTGGTTGAGTAAAAAGAAATTCAATCCAATTGATATCTTCATTCAAGGTTAGGAATTGTTTTTGGGTAAATATACAACAAGGATACTAACCAACATGTTGTTCAACTTGATCCAAGTTGAGGGTGTGAGGTAAGTTTAGAGAATAAGGTGACGAGGAAGTGTTACGTTGTGAGAGATGTACGGCTAGGAGGTTTGATATATCTTGAAGTTGATCAGTGTTATTAATGAGCATTTATCTACTTGGAGATAGATGAGGTGGAGGTTGAGCTTGGTTGTCACTTTGAGGTGAGAGAAGAGCTTGAGCATGAATCATTCTAGCAACATGTGGATTTATGAATGAATGAGGAAATGGAGGTTGTGTGAGTTGAGTTTGATTGAAGTTTTGTGGTGAAATGGGAGTATGTCCAACATTAGTGTCACAAGAAACACCAAGTGGAAGTGAGTGAGATTGTAGAGAATCATGGTTTGTTTGAGTGGTAGGAGGGTTCTCTTGTGATGTTTCATTGAGAGGGGATTGTGGTTTAGACATTGGTGTAGGAAAGTTAACATCAACCTCATTTTATGTGTTACAATAGTTTAATTTCTTTCTCCAAACGGGTCTTACGGATATTTTGGCAGCCCTTGAAGGTTTGGGTAAAGGTTTGTGAAGGGAAGACATTGGAGAAGACAAGATGAGTGTGGTGATTATGTTGAGGATGAGGGTTGATTTATACTAGGGAAATGGTGTAATTAAGGAAGAATGGACATTGTTAGAAAACCAATCCAAGGAATGTTGGTGAGTTCAGGGAAATTTTAGCTAGGTCTAGGTGAAAGAGGGTCAAAAAGCATAAAGAAATAGTAAAAATCGTGCTTCAGGTGGTCGGTCCCCTTAAATACATGGCCGGCCCCTTTATCATTAAGGGGACCGCCCTTTTGAATTAAGGGGCCGCCACCTGGAAGTGTCCAGAAAGACCAGGTTTTTGTTTTCTTTTCTAGGTTTTTGTTTTCTTTCAGGAAGTGGTAAAAAGGTGGAATGTTTTGTGGTCATTTTGCAGTAAGTCCTAATTTGTATGGCCACTAAGACTACATATTTAACAAGCAAGAAAATAGGCAAACAAAGGCCTAATTTTGATTTAAACATAATCAAGACTAAAGGCATTTAGCAAGTAAGAACATGTAGACAAGCATGCAAGAAGGTAAAATAAAAGTCTTCAATAGAAACCATATTAAACAAATAGTTTTAATACTCCTAATAGTTATGATGCTCTTACGATTTCTTAAACAAGAGAGGTATGTTGTAAACACATTTAAATGAGACTTGTGTTTGTACTTATAACCCTAGTGTATGCCTATATGCAACAAATGTGGAGTGACAATTATTTCGACTCTAAGAAAAGAAAACCTAAGAAATAATCCAAGTGCTCCTTGATTTAATGTTGCTCAATCAAGATTGTCGAAATATATATATTAGATTATATATTTTGACAACAAGTGCGAGATCATTATGCATTATTTGAAAAATGTTTTTAGCATATATCAACAATTTATGAAAATATATTTTTCATGTACTCCTAGTCGTGAGAAGGATTTTGATAAAATGTATTGGGACTTACATATACATATATTAAGTACAAAATCTTAAACTTTGTCAAAACCGAGGTTACATAATCTTGTATATAGATTATTCTTTTGAAAAGTTCCCAATCTTTGATTTTGTGCAAAGAAGAATCCAAGACTCATATTTAAAAAATATATAAAAACTTTTTACCTACTATCAGATGGTCGGTCCCCTTAATTACATGGTTGACCCCTTTAATTTTAAGGGGAGCGCCCGTTAATAATTAAGGGGGCCGCCCATCTCACGAATAAATTTTCCTAATTTTTTCGATTTTGGCATTTTAGTTTTGATTGTAGTTCATTGTTCTTGTTTACTTTTAAGTACTTTATCAATTATTTATAGTAATAAGACTACTTAATAAGTATTTAATTAATTTGTTCCATCATCCCTAGACCTAGACGTAAGTAATTGAAGGGCTCACGTTTAAGGGGTTTAGTTAGAATATCGGCAATGATATATTCGATTGAAACCTTTTTATGAAAATATTTCCTTTTTGAACTTTGTCATAAAGGAGAATGGTGACGATCTCATGTGTTTTCAGAGAGTGTGTTCGGGATTTTTGCTTAAGACTATAACCCCTTTGTTATCACACATTATAGGAATGTCATATAACCTAATGCCATAATCTACGAGAGCTTGTTTCATCCATAGTTCTTGTTGACATGCCTTTCTGGAGCTTACATATTCGGCTTCGGAAGTGGAAATAGTAAGAGCAATTTGCTTCTTCGAAAAAAAAAAAAAAAAAAAAAAAAAAAAAAAAAAAAAAAAAAAAAATTCCATTTGTTATACAAATCCCATGAAAGTGAAAATACCGTAGTGCTTTTTCGGTCCTCATAAATCTCCGCTATGATCAGAGTCCGCATATACTATGGTTTCTATGCTGGACCCCTTAAGATACCATAATCCTAAGTGTGTAGTGCTTTTAACGTATCAGAAGATACGTTTAACTGCTTCAAGGTGAGAGGTTTTGGGATCCTCTTGGAAGCGTGCACAAAGTCAAACACTAAACATGATATTGAGCCTACTTGACGTTAAGTATAATAAACTTCCTATCATATCTCTATATTTGGTTCTTTCTAATGGACTCACTCGTCTACGTCTTTCGCGTGAGTTTTATTTTCATAGTTATAGGAGTTTTCAGCTTTGGCTCTTACGAGTCTTCTTTCTAAATTTCTTTAGCATTTCTTCTATTTTATTTTGGAATTGATTCAAGAATTATACTATCTTTCTAATTGTTTTATTTGTAAAAAGAAAA
Organism: Tanacetum coccineum; assembly: GCA_026074375.1. NCBI lineage: Eukaryota > Viridiplantae > Streptophyta > Magnoliopsida > Asterales > Asteraceae > Tanacetum > Tanacetum coccineum. Next base: position 36,898 of record BQNB010000633.1, on the reverse strand, counting down.
AATTTAGTTCTCCATCATACTCATTTTAATCGTCATGCAGTTTTTGGGAAACTCATCACCACATCTATTGACCAAGTTGTTGCTGAATATAATCTCATCGAAATATTATTTGGACAATGATGAGATTGGGGTTTTTCTTTTAGTAAAAGTGTGTTTCTACATTCCTTATTGGTGTAATTCATGTTTAATAAGAATGTGTTTTCAATCTATTCGTACCAAGCTTAGGAGCTTGTTGAAGCCATAAGATGCTTTCTTAAAGTCTGTAGGACTATGATTAGGTTTTGCAAGTCAATGAATCTAAGAGGTTGCTGCCAGTAAAAACCTCCTCAATGATAAAACCGTAAGAATGCATCTTTACATCCATTTGAAATAATTTGAACTCTAGTACGCATGCATAAGCTAACAATATTCTTATGGATTCTAATCTAGCTACGGGTGCATAAGTTTCGTCATAATCAATTCCTTCTTGTTGATTATAACCTTGGATAACTAACCTAGCTTTGTTTCTAGATACGACACCATTTTCATCAAGCTTATTTCTATATACCCATTTAGTTCCAATTATGGTCATATTCTTAGGATTAGGGACTAGTTCCCAAACATCATTTGATATGAATTGGTTTAATTCTTCTTACATTGCAATTACCCAACTTTTGTCTTTTAGGGCTTCATTTATACTTTTAGGTTCTATGGTTGAAAGAAAACAAAAGAAATTACTTTTGTCTTGGGCTTGTGATCTAATGGTTCTTTGATTTGGATTACCTGTAACTTTTTCTAATGGATGACTTTTCGATTATTTTATATTTATGATTTCATTATTTTCTAAAGATTTATCTTCGAGATCATTTCCTAAGGATGTAAAGAGTGCATTCCTTAACGGTTTTATCATTGAGGAGGTTTACGTGATATTGGGCCTACTTGACGTTAAGTATAATAAACTTCCTATCATATCTCTATATTTGGTATTATCTATGGACTCACCTTTTACGTCTTTCGTGAGTTTTGTTTTTGTAGATATAGGAGTTTTCATTGGCTTAGAGTCTTCTAATCTAAATTTCTTAAGCATTTCTTTTATATATTTTGATTGATTAAAGAATATACTATCATCTAATTGTTTTATTTGTAAAAGAAAAAATTTAGTTCTCCCATCATACTCATTTCAAACTCTTCATGCATGATTTTGGGAAAATCATCACACATCTATTGACAAGTTGATCTGAATATAATGTCATCGACATATATTTGGACAATGATGAGATTGGGGTCTTTCTTTTTAGTAAAGAGTGTGTTATCTACCATTCCTATGGTGTAATCATGTTTAATAAGAAAGGTTTTCAATCTATCGTACCAAGCTTTAGGAGCTTGTTTGAGTCCATAAAGAGCTTTCTTAAGTCTGTAGACATGATTAGGTTTTGCAAAGTCAATGAATCCTAGAGGTTGTGCCACGTAAACCTCCTCAATGATAAAACCGTTAAGGAATGCACTCTTTACATCCATTTGAAATAATTTGAAGTCTAGTACGCATGCATAAGCTAACAATATTCTTATGGATTCTAATCTAGCTACGGGTGCATAAGTTTCGTCATAATTAATTCCTTCTTGTTGATTATAACCTTGGACAACTAACCTAGCTTTGTTTCTAGATACGACACCATTTTCATCAAGCTTATTTCTATATACCCATTTAGTTCCAATTATGGTCATATTCTTAGGATTAGGGACTAGTTCCCAAACATCATTTGATATGAATTGGTTTAATTCTTCTTACATTGCAATTACCAAACTTTTGTCTTTTAGGGCTTCATTTATATTTTTAGGTTCTATGGTTGAAAGAAAACAAAAGAAATTAATTTTGTCTTGGGCTTGTGATCTAAGGGTTCTTTGATTTGGATTACCTGTAACTTTTTCTAATGGATGACTTTTCGATTATTTTATATTTATGATTTCATTATTTTCTAAAGATTTATCTTCGAGATCATTTCCTAAGGTTCTTGTTTTACTAACCTCAATAGCTTCTTCTTCGACGAAATCATCATCCTCCAAAGGTGATGTTTTAGGCAGTGAGAGAGTTTCATTGAAAGTCACATTTAAGGATTCTTCGACTTTCATTGTATGTTGTTAAGAATTATATAGGCTTTGCTATTTTGAGAGTATCGTAAGAAAACACCTTTATACGACTTTGGGTCAAACTTGGTGAGGTAATCATTTGTATTAAGAATGAAGCATTTACTTCCAAATACTTTGAAATAGTTTAGGTTTAGTTTTCTTCCTCTTAATAACTCGTATGAGGTTTTTCCTAAAATATGTCTAATGGAGATTCTATTTATTATGTAGGTTGATGTATCGACCGCATTACACCAAAATTTAACATGGTTCTACTCATTTCTTGTAGAGTGCGGTTCTTTCTTTCTACCCCCCATTTGATTGTGGAGTACGAGGAGCTGAGAAATTGTGAGAAATTCTGTTTAACTCACAATAGTTTCCGAATTGTACTTCATTATCAAATTCCTGACCATGATCGAATCTAATTGACACTATGGAACATCCTAATTTATTTTGAATCATTTTACTAAATATTTCAAACTCACCGAATGCTTCGGTTTTATTTTTTAGAAATCTAGTCCATGTATATCGAGAATAGTCATCTACAATTACTAAGGTATAATGATTTCCTCCATAACTCCGTACGACGGATGGGCCAAATAAGTCCATGTGTAATAATTCTAAGCATCTAGTTGTTGATACTATATTTTTGGCTTTATGACTAGCATGAGCTTGCTTTCCAATTTTGCAAGCGTCACAAAAATGTCGGTCAAATTTAAGCTTAGGTAAATTTCTAACTAATTCCTTAGAAGCCAATGATTGAATTAATTGCATACTTGCATGACCTAATCTCCTATGCCATAAAGTGGGGTTTTCGTCTAAATTTGCAAGACATATTTTATCTTCTGGTTTATTTCCTAATTTCATCACATATAGCCATCTTTTTCTAATTCCTCTACCTATGACCTTTTCGTCGTTGATTATTTCGCTATTGTGTTCGGTAAATACTACTTTGCGCTTATTGTCACATATTTGACCGACACTAAGCAAATTAAATTTTAAATTATCTACGTGCTCAACATTTTCAATAATAAGGGAGTCATGAGAAATCGTACCTTTGCCTATGATGTTACCGCGCAAGTTGCTTTCGAAAATAAAGTTGCCTCCGTTGTATGATTTGTATGTAGAGAATAGATTTCGGTTACCCGTCATGTGTTTTGAGCATCCAAAATCTTTAATCCACTCATCGGGCTCTAAATTAATTCACAAGCATATCTCATTAGACGCTTGAGCTACGATACAATTTTCATCTTTAGTCTTTTCTTCCTTATCTACCCCGCTATCGCTCCATGCTCCTTCAATGAAAGCTCTTTGATTATTGTTTCTTAGTGATGTTGGACATTCTCCAATGAGATGTTTTGGATCTCCACATCTAAAGCATTTTCTTTCGCTATTACCATTTTTGTCATCTCTTCTTCTTTGGAACGACTTTCTTTCATCACGTGGTTGTCTTGTGATTTCCTCGTCTTTAGAAAAAAATTTCTTGAAATTCATTCACGCTAGGCATATTCCTCCGTCTTTACATACAGAAGTCGAACTATCTTCATCACTAGATTCCTTTTTATCCTTCAACGCAAGAGATCCTACTTTGTTTCTCTTTTGTCTTGACCATTTCGGAGTCTTTTAAATTATCACATCATAAATCTTCAAGTTTTCTTATATTAGTCAAGTGGAAAGATATCAAATCTTTTGACCTATCAAAAACATATAATCTTTGCGTGCCGCCATTTAGGATGAAGTGCCCTAATAAATTTCCTAACATAGTTCTTGCTAGAAAAACCTTCATCAGAGCTTATAGACTAGTATAATATATAAAATCTATCAAATCCAATATCAATTGATTCTCTTCCGAAATCGTAAAATGTCCCCAATAATGTTTGAACAAGAAGATCTATTTGTTATCTTTAACATTAAAAATTACCTTGGTGAGTGATTAATAAGGTATCCCAAATTTCTTTTGCGGTTTTACACATAAAAATTCTTTCATATTCTTTACGTGGCAAAGCGTTATAAATTACCATTTTAGCTTCATTATTTTTAGCAAGTCTCTTTTTAAGATCATCGCTTTGTTTTTCAAATGGTACAATTTAATCCTTTTTAGTTTCGAGATTATTTTGAATAGGAGAAAAATCACCATAAGTAATAACATGCCAAAGATCTAGATCTTTTGATTTCACATCAGTTTCAAATCTATTTTTTTAAAATAATCCATCACCATTCAAAATAGTGGCGGTCTTTGCATAGATTTCCTTTCTAAATATTTTTCCCATTCCATAGATCGATTCAAGTTTTAAAATACAGTTTATTTTAAAAATCTTGTTTGACGTGCCTTTTGATACCAATTGTGAAAAACTAGAAGGTGGTTGATATTTACCGCTGTCAAATTTAATATATAGTTTTTATTTATAAAAACTTAGATATACTTTCTTTAATTTAATATAGCAACATATAAACAATACAACTAAATTAATAAGTGATAACAAGATATGAAATAAATATGCAAGATAAGAGATAATAGTTAGAAAGATCAAACCACAACACAAGGATTTATAGTGGCTTAGTAACGAAGCACCTCTCCGCCCTACTCCACTCCCTAGCACCTAAACTACGAGAGTTTTCTTCACTATGTCAACAAGCTCCCTTTAGGGGGAGAAAACCGTACATAACTAAGCTTACATCGATTTTCGGCACTAAGCCACATGTCGAGTTCTAGTCCTAGCTATAACCAATCTATCACAACTTTTGTATTTTGAGGACTAAAATACTAACCGCACTACTTCACAACAATTCACAACTTCACTCATTTACAACTACACTCACGACTTTCTCTCACTCAAAATTTCACTTCACATCACAACTTCACAACACTTCACCTAGACAATAACAAGATCACCCCGATCTATCTAAACTCTTGACAATCACCACAATCTAACTAATCTTCCTATGATCACTACAACCTAACTACTATACACACCTTCACAATATACACAAATGATTTAAAAGATATAATACAATTGTAACAATATTACAAGGACACACACACACTAAGCTATAATACTTCTTCACTTGATGGTAAGAAGTATTCTTCTCATGCACTTGAGGATTTAAACTTGGATCACTTGGAAACAAAGCTTATGATTTAAATGGCTCAAAGGAATGAAGAGATTTTAAAACTGATTTAGAACAGAAGAATGTGGTGCAAGAGGTCAGAAAATCCAGTGGAGGAACATCCAAAATTTATATGGCAAAGCTCGGAGCGTTTTTGTCTGGCCGGCCCCCTTAGCTCATGTGTCGGCCCCCTTATCACTAAGGGGGGCGCCCTTATATTTAAGGGGGCCGCCCAGGCCTGGACGCTCTCTTTTTTGTCTTTTCCATGGGAGGTGTTTTCGAACATTTGTAGCCGTTTTTAGGTAGAAAATTTGAATTCAAAATATTTATTTTGAATAAAACATTTCTTTTAAATGAAAAAATGTTTTGTAAAAGTTATAAAATGTTTGTAACATTTTTATAAAAAAATGTGAGGTTGAATAAAAATTCCTTTGATCATAAAATGCATTAAGCATTTATTTATTCATACCTTTAAGTGATTAAAATTTTTAAATGAAAATTTACTACTAATTACTTGTTTACGTTTAATCTTACATTGAGCGTTTTTACATTTTGTGATTATCAAACGTAGAGAGTCGAAAAGTATCTATAATATTTTTAGCATATATTTCTATCAACATGGCAGAGTAATCTAAGCTTATATTTTTCCTCGATGTTTCCAGGGAGATATACCTCATCACTATGCAAAAGGGGAAACACGTTAAAAAGTATTAAACCATGAGTTAACATTACACTGAAAGGTACTTATTACAAATAGCCGAACGAAGTCGGCAATACAGTTAACCGAACATAGTCGGTAGTTACATTGAAAGAAAAATAAAATAACACTTAACGAGCTAGTAACCAGGCAAGTTCAAAGGTCGGGCGTGACAATATGACCTCTGCTTCAGAAAGCAATACTTAGCCCATTGAACCTACAGAGTCTTGACCAGTTATACTAAAGGTCCTAGGGGGAAGCCATTCGGCTTAGGATGGGTGGCATGACTCAGGATCTGCTGGATGGATAACCACACATCTACAGTCAGTTTACCCCAAGCTTGGAGCAACAAGTGTTCTCCGGCATACCACGCGCCCCTCCCCTAACAGAAAATAGAGTTACAAAAAAAGGAAATGAAAAACTAAGTCTAAACCCTAGAGGGGTTAGCAGCAGCCTCTTCATCAGCAGCGGAAGAGAGCAAGGAACCATCACATATATCACCAACAAAAAGGGCCATAACAACATCAGTAGGGCCGGAGGAAACATACTCCGATCCTACCGTAGTCACTTCCGCAACATCATCCAAAACATGAGAAGTACCATGCACAAAGGCACTTTCAGACTTAGCATGGGTAGCACCATCAGTCATCTCAGGATTCAGCCCATCAACCATAACATTCACCCACTCTTTATTTTGCTCTGAAGCAACGACAGAGGAAGCAGGGATAACATTAGCAGGCAACTCTAAGGATTCGAAAGCAGGTGTCACAGTCGACTCCTTTACAATAGGAGGAGAAACACGAGCATCCCTTGAAGCAAGGACGTTGGCCGAACGAGCCAATTTTTCAGGCTTAAGTTGAAGAATAACATATAAAGGTTCACTAGCATACTCAGAAATCTTGTTGAGAAAAGCATAATCAGTTTGCGCAACAAGGGGGGACGCTTCCGTAAGCCTACCCTGTGCGCCAGCACATAATGTGCCATCTTCTTTAACACAGCAGCAAACTCATCCTTAGTCTGGTGCATACTCAACCCACGCTCAAACCCAGCACTGGCAGCCAAAGAAAGGAGTTCGCCTTGAACTCTGCTAAACTCGTTAGAAACAAGAAACTTCTGGACCAAATCCTGGAATGGGCCGCAGAAGAAGGATGCAAACTCCGAAGGAGTGGCCTTCAAACGAAGGATCTCCTTATCCTTTTTAGCCTCCAAAACAGTGGCTCGATTTAAGTCAGCAGAGAGACGAGCCACCTCAGCATGCAAGTTATCCAGACTCTTAGTGAGGGACTTGAACTTTTTCTTCCTCTCTTTTCCCTTAGCCTTAGACTTTGAAAAAGAAGCATCTAAGGAGGAAAGTTTATCATTAAGCCCAGAAATCTGCCTCTTTAAGGCAGACACTTAAAGCTCCAGCCCAGTCAAACCAACAACCCTCTCCTCATAACCTTTCAGCCTAGAATCAGCTGACAACACATATTCATGATGAGACTGAAGCAAGCCACGATACCGAGCAAGAAGCTCACCACCATGTGACATCATCATGCAATGCACTACACTCATCTTCGTAGTTAATTATTCATTAGACAAGCTTTTAACCTGGACCATTTCTCCTAGTGTGAGGAATTGGTCCACCACAGTTTTACAAACAACAGGATCCTTAAATACTTCCTTAGTTAAAACCCCAAAAGTAGGCCGGTAGGTGATCGCTTGACAATCAATTATAATAATACGTATAATATAAAAGTATTGAAATTCCAAAATTACCCTTGAGGACAAAGGTAATTGAGAAAATCTCACAATAATATCGTACGTTTAACCGGTAAGTGTTCACCGGGTCGTTTATACCCCAAGAATTATGAATTGAGACTCCGTTTTTATTTGGGTAATGATTTGAATGATTCTAAGTTCTTTGATTTCTAAAATCCTACTAGTGGGCAAATAAAGGCACAAATAAAATAACTATGAAAAACGTTAACGGGAATTAAGAAAACGCGACTATAAAGCAAGTACACTAAAATTTAAGACTACGAAAGCAAATTTAATTCCTAAAACTCAAATATGATAAAAGAAAATTTTCAAAAAAAAGAATTTTATTTTTTTGATTATTTTTCTATTTTTTATGATTTTTTAAAGTTTTAAATCTAATAAAATAAAAGAAAAATACTAAAGTTTGAAATAAAAATCTAAGAAAAATTCTGAAAGAAGCTAAACATGAAAGGATCACAAGAAAATTATTAGTTTAGAAACAGCTTAACTGAATAAGCCAGAAAAGCTTAAAAAAGCACACGAAGTGCTTATATGAAAAAGGGTCAAATTAGGTTTAAAGGAATTGTGTTTGCACCCTTGGACGTAAAAGTCCCAAGGGCGCAGTGGTAGTGTAGTGTGTGTGTAAAAGGTGTTGAAAGGTTGAGGTGGGTAGAGGTCACGGGTTCGAGCCTTGCTCACCCTGATTTTCCTACTTCCTTTTTATTACTTCAAAACTTTTGATCAAAGTTTATTAAGGCAGTTTATAATAAGCAACTTTTGTGAAGAAAGCTTTTTTGAAACTTAACCAATAAGCCAGAATTTGAGCTTAAAAACCTCAGAAAAGACTTAAAAGAATTATGAGCTTTTTCACTAAACCTTAGAATCTTATAAGCTCAGACCACAAACAACTAAGCTATAAACATAGATAAAAACACAAAATAGCACAACTGAACAATATTTAAACAAAACAATAAGCCATAGACTGGAAAAGCCAATAAGCACTTTTCTCAAAAAAATAGTTTACCAAACAGTCCTATAGGGCACTTTTGAGCTTATTTTTAAGTAAGCAAACGGATCCTTATAGCTATAAGACCTATATCATTTAAAAGCCTATTCTATAAGCTATCTAAAACTACTCTAGAAAAGTATTTTGAAATCTATTTAAGCAATGAAGAAGAGCTACTTTGAAAGGCTAGCAGTATATTGGTCACCTCTACTCACCACACTCTCATACTCTTGGTTAATTTCTATGAAAAGACAAAGTGCTAATTTGCAGGCTTAAAAACAGACTAGCTAATAAGCTAATTATTTCAAAATAAGTTCAAACAGATCTAATATGAACTATAAACTACTTGTGCACAAAATTTAAAGATCTAAAACTAACTACTACTAACTGAATTTTTGAAATGAAAATGGCTAGAAACTATTTTTGAAGACTGATGCAGTTGACACTAAATGACCTAAGCTCAATTTAACAAATGCAGACCTAAGGACCTTTATTTTTACAACTTCTAAAAACCAAATTAAGATCAATTGAAGCAACAAGAACAACTAGAAACTAATTTAAGCCAGAAGACCCTAGAACCTAAGCCATATGAACTCAGATCAAAGCAATCATCATACAAATCTTCAAAACTTGATTTATCCTACCAATTACCATAAAACCTTGCTTTATAAAACTAAATTTGAGGTTTATAATCAACCTAAAGGACCAAATGGTAATGGGCAGTACTAACTCTATTTATAATGCCATTATCCAAACACCCCTTTAAGTTGCTAAAATCCATTTTTAGCTTCTAAAATTAAGTTTTAAGGTTCAAACTTAAGATATCAGATATCAACAAGCTTAGAATAGACCTAATGAACAGATTTAAACAACTAAATAAGCAGAAACAATAAGCTATAATCTAATGCTAATATTTTTGGTTTTCAACTGTTTTATAACTAACACTTGTAAACTGAATTTTAACTAATCAAATGAACTAAATAAGCATCAAACAACTATAATAAGCAGATATAAGCTATTCTAAACTAAAATAAGCAGGAAATAAGCAGTATTCAACTAAAAGCAATATTAAGCTATAAAAGTAAAATGAGAAACATACAAAAGCCTCAGTACAAAACAAGGCTATAATGCCTTTTACACCTAAACTACAAGCTCCAGCTTACCTAAAAAGAATAAGCTGGTAAGGTCCTGGAAGCCCATCCAAGTCTGGCTTCCCTTCCATTATAAGCTGAGGTATGTTTGGGGAGGAATTTGAGTAAAATAAGCTCAATTAAGCTTTGAGAGCTTAACTGAGTTAATAGCTAGCTTATAAGTGATTTTGAAAGCTTATTGAGCTTAATAGAACAGTAGAGAGCTTATTAAACCATTATGCATTAAAGTAAAAACATCAATTGAAATTTGAACATTAAGTAAACTAAAATTTTATTGATTATGGAAACTGAGTACAAGCTTGAAAAGGAAATTACATTAATTGAAAACAATATTAAAAACGTTTACAATTCCTAATCTCATAAGGCAAAAGCAACACTAAGATAAACTATACTAGATAAGAACCCGTGCGAGTTGAGGAGGCCTTCTTTTAAATAGGGGTGAATGGAAGGATCAAGACCTTGAACGCCTCCCTTTTTTGCTTCTAATCTTTGCCACCATCTCTAACCAATCATTGATCTTTAATTAAAACCGTTGGATGAAAAGGATCACACAGATTGCCAGCGTGGCAATCCCATCTTATTGGAGGCCTTGTGCTTCTTTTCCACTGATTTTAGTGTAAAATTTCTCATTTGGTGTGTTTGTTTGGTAATGACGCGTCATTCCTTGTTGTCAGAACTGGCCAATCATTGGCTTGGGTGACGTATTTACTTTCTGATGTGGAGCTTTGTACTTAGAATCTTTAAAGCCACGTAGGGCGAGATTGAGAGGGGGTTTAACCTGTTTATTTTAACGCATGGTAAATTAGGGGAGATGGTGAATAGTAATTCCTATTTCGTGCCTTTTTTTCTTTTATATCTTTTGTTTGACCCGGCTTAGTTTATATTAAAAAGGGTATTGGGCCACGGGTTGTGGTTTGGGCTCGGTTAAAGGGTTCAATGGTTTTGGGTTTATGTTAGACTTATGACGCGTAGTGCTAGTAAAAAAGGACTAACGTGTTATTGGTTCGTAGGGACTTTTGGTGAAATTGATTTAACATTAAGGGTATTTTGGTGATTTCAAAGGTTTGTCTTCACATGAGTTGACCAATGGTTGACTGTGGTTGACCTTTGCTTAATAAATTCTCGGCTCTTGTTTACTCTTTCCGTCTCGTGTTCGTTTTTGCCCTATTTTTGGCTCTTTTCTTGTGATTTTTGTAATATTCGTACCTACACATCACAAAAGACAAAATACACAATATACAAGCATAGTATGTTCATTTTTCATCTTTTAAGGGTCATTTTTGATATAACAATGGATATGTGATTTCCACATATCACAATTCCTTAAACAAGTGATTGGCGTGTCCCTCAACGCAACGTTATAGTCTCAAAAACCATAATACACCAAAACCTCCTCCAAATTTAATCCTTTGAAAAGTAGCAATGTCCTTTTGTTGGAAAGTTAAGAAATCACAATTTTAAAACACCTGTTTTTCCCATATTCCAAGATTTTTCCATTTAAAGATTTTCATTATTTACAATTTACAACTTACAACTTTACAATTTAAGCTTGGATGTCATATCAAAGGAAGCAACTCTTCAAGTAGTCTACGATGTGTTAAAGCTCACTCCTTTCTACATGGCAATACCATCATGTTGATGGTTCCAGAATCTATATGCAAGAATTTTGGGCCTCTCTAAATTCATAACGATCGTCATATTCAAATGATCCACCAAACGCACATTCTCAATCTTTAATCAATTCAGAGATATTCTTCAAATTTTCCCTAAGGTCGGTAATAAGAAGGTTTGAAGAACCACCTTCTAAAATGGAGATTCTCTCATTCTAGCCAAATGATCATGGACACTCTGAGAAATAAGAAAGATCACTTGATTGTTAATGTCAATCACTTCCACCCCCGCATCAAACTGGAGAATCATTTTGCTGGCTATCATTAATAAATGTCTTAGTCTAAACCATCTAACGACAGTCTTCGTCTTTCTCAAGCTCAAATCTTATGAGGAATGTACAATAACAAAAGGAAGTTATGATAATGCCATATCTTCTGTGGGAGACTTCACTTAACCATATTGAGAACAAGAAATCGAAGAATGGGGTGGGGGGGGGGGGGGGGGGGGGGGCAATGCGATGTACTATCCTCGTTTTACCAAGCTAATCGTCAACTTTGTCATGGCTAAAGACCCTTCAATTCCTCAAAGAAACAAGGTTAATTGGCACTATGCCAGAGATGACCCAATGTTCACGACAATCAATGTCATCTCAAGGAATGAAGACACTCAGCTGTACGGGGCTATCTTACCAGCAGAGTTAACAAACGAGGACATCCGTAACTCTGAATCATACAAAGAGTATTATGCTATTGCTTCAGGAAAGATTCCTCCAAAGACAAAAGCAAGTAAGAAGAAAGCTGATTCTGATGCAACCACTAAGCAGAAGCCTCCCACAGTCCCCAAAGAAAAGAAAGAAAAGAAGTCTAGAAAAGGAAAGCAGAAGGCTAAAGAGTTAGAGACTATCTCTGAGGCGGTTTTGACAGAAGCTGAGCAACTCAAGATAATCACCAAGAGAAGCCGTAAAGAGACTCACAGCTCTCATGCCAGCGGGTCTGGTGCAGATGAAGGAACTGGTGTTTCACCAGGGGTTCCCGATGCACCTGATTATGACTCAGATGATGATATCTCCTGGAGGTCGAGTGAAGATGATCAAGCTGATGATAAAAATGACGATGATGAGAATGCTCAAGATGATGAAGATGATGATAAAAATGACGATGATGAGAATGCTCAGGATGATGAAGATGATAGAAAAAATGAAGAATGATAAATGCTCCAAGATGATAATGATGAAGCACAGACTGAATCAGAAGATGATGGTGATGATTTCATTCATCCAAAGCTCACAACTCATGATGATAAAACAACACATGAAGAGGAAACTGATGAAGATGGTACCTTCGATCCTATAGTTCATACACCTTCCAGTTCTGTTTAATTATTTATTTAAATATCTTGCGTTAAAGAATTAGAATGTTTTTATGATACATCCTCATATGATAAAAGACAGTACATGAAGTTGAAGGGTGGATGCTGAAGGAGAAAAGTCGGATGAAGATGCTACATATGTAGAGGACCAAGGAAATGAGGCAATCAAAGATACCAATGCCAATCTTGAAGGAAGAAATGATGTAATAACGGATGTTCTATTACCCCAGGTTCAAGCTACCCAGGAAATTAAAGACACTCATGTGACCCTAACTCTGGTAAATCCTGATGGTCAACAACAGAGCTCTTCTGTATCATCTGGCTTCGTCTCTAACATGCTAAATCCAAATCAAGATACCGGTGTTGATGCTATATTTGGACAACATGCTGAAACCACCTCTCTAATAGATATTCCTGTCACTGCCATTGCAGAGCCATCCTTCTTTGCACCAACTAATCATCCTCTAACACCGAATCCTCTCTTCATTTAATTACAAGAAAAAAAAAAAAAAAAGTTGAAATGGGAATAAAAAAATTGGGGGGGGGGGGGGGGGGGGGGGGGGGGGGGGGGGGGGGGGGGTTTAGGGGGGGGGGGGGGGGTTTTATTAATAATTATGGTAAAAGGATAATAATACAAAAGGTAGTAAGTATTTTATGATAATTTGGTTATGTTGTGGGGTTGATCACAGACTAAAGCGTTAGAAGACAACTTCTCAGAACTCAAACAAACAAATAATATGCTGAAGCCACTCCTCCTCTAGTCTTGGCAGCGTTGACCATACCTGGCAAATAATATGGCAGGAAGGCAGTAAGTTCAGTCAACTGAAGTATTATAGAATTCGAGAAGAGGCTCATCTGAAAATCAACAATTCCTTGATTCAATCGATAAGGAAATGAGAAAGTAATCAGAACAAGTCAAAATGAAGTCTCGAAGAATCACACCAAAAATTTAGAATTAGTAAACGAACAAACACGAGTCTGAGTTCTGGTACGAAGTCTAGGAGCCAAGTCGACCTCTTCTGTAGCTGCTAATCTTTCGGAACTAGAGCTGAAAAAGATCTTAATTGACAAGATGGAAGCTAACAACTCTATCAACAGGTCAGACATTCAAAGACAGCTCTACAAGGCATTAGTCGATGCGTATGAAGCTGACAAAATTCTGCTAGATACTTAGGCGACACGGTCACAAAAACAAGACCTAGGGGGGGGCGAGACGGAGCATAATAATGAACAAGAACCCCAGCTGGAACAGACCGGGGTCCAAAAGAAGAAAGGTCATGAAAAAACCTGAATCAACCAGTTGCTCCAAAGAAAAGAACAACCCGACAACATGAAAGGGGGGGGGGGGGGGGGGGGGGGGGGGGGGGGGGTGGAAAGAGGGGGGGGGGGGAAAAGGGGAGGGGGGGAAGGGGGGAAGGAATACTACTACAGTTCTAAGACTCAAAACAATCTTGCAAGCCAATCGCTCAATAGGATGAAACTATGCAATCTACAATGTCTTTGATGCACCTGCACATTAGAGTTTGAACATGGTGTCCATGATGAACAATCTGAAGAAGTGGTCCCATTATCTTCCTTACTGGTTTCAACAGCCTAAACGACTACTGATAAGTGAAGAATACACAAAACTATTTATGCTTAAAAGGCACCAAATAAACCCAAAACGGATCAAAAATGCAAAATGTGCTTGTATTCTGAGTTTTATGTGTGCAGGTATGGATTTGTCAAATATTGCAAGAAATCAATCAAAAACGGACCACTAGAACGGATGATTGATCAAGAATGCTAAAAGAAATCAAAGCCGAAGCTAAAGAAAATCATGCCTCAGCCTTCTACAGTCAACTGCAGCTAACCCACAGTCAACCAGAGCCAACTCCATTTGTTTTATAAATTCAAGGGTTAACTTTGCAATTTATGGAAGTTAATTATAGCTTGAATTTGTGCTTGCCAAACACAAGGGCTGAATATGCAATTTGCCCAAAGTTTGTTTATAACTAAGAGAATTGTGCTTGCCAAACACAAGGGCCGGATATGTAATTATCTCATAGTTACAAAAGAGGCGCGGGTCAAATGACCGGGTCAAACTACCCATGGATCCCCTCTCAACCAATCACAACCAAACCCCTAACCCAATTCAACCCGATTACCCACAATTAACCCAACCCTAACCCGACCTAACCCAACCCCAACCCGGCTTAACTTATAAACGTTTTTACAGTTACATATGTGCACCTTAATTCCCCAAATGAGATTTAAACACAAAAAAAATCACTACACATCACATCCGAATCCATCAAGACACCCAAGAAACCCTAGTTTCTAACCACTCCCACACGATTAAATTAACCATAGGGTTAATATCCCCTCACACTCCTTAACCATCCTGTCACTATCAATCATCCCTCAACCCAATCCACCGTGGCTAAAAGAAGGATTGTGATTGGTGGATGTGACGTATGTGAGTATTAACACTCACATAACTAACACACATATATCCACGTCATTAATCCGGGTTATACACACCTTTAATCGAACGATTGAGCTTCAAGATCAAGGAGAGAGAGTGATTCAAGGGCTGAGATAAGAGATAGAAGGATCGAGAAGATGGAGCTTCGGGTATAAATACCCCCCCCATCATTCCAGCTTGGAGAGCAATTTTTAGTAGTTAATTTTTTTAGTTTATTTTAGTAGTTTAATTTCTTTTCGATTCAGTTTTTTTGTAAGTTTCTTCAATTGTAATTTTCATGTTATGTAACTTTGTTTCAAAGTTGTAAGAACTTATTTCAGTTTTAATAAAAGTGTTATTTAATATTAATTTGTTTCCTCATTTAAATTCTGTCAAAGTGTTTATGTTTGTTATTGCTGATTCGATCAAGGCTTGATACCATCTTGGAATTGGATGGCTGCTATGGTATCAAGAGGGTTTAGAGCTGAGGGTCAGCATTAGGACTAGTTTAGGATTGTTGTTGGTTTGATTTAGGGCTTATGTGAATAAGCCATAAGCCCCACTTAGCTTATTGTTGCTTTCCTGTTCATGCTGGAAAGCCAAGGTACACTTTATCTCTTAAGCTTACTCAGTTTCAATTTAGTTTTAATAAATGTGCTTTACTTTTATGCTTTTGAATTCTGTTGAATGGTAGTCAAATAAGCTGTTTGGATTTGCTAAATAGTTTGAATAAGCACATTTTATTGAGTAGTAAAAATCTGTCATATGCCTTTTAGTTGCTTTGTTGATTTAGTTGAGAGGTAGATTACTAAGCTTCTAGAGCTTATAAGCTGATAAGCTTATTTAGCTTATTTTAAATAAGTAAAAGTTGAGTTTCAATTAGTTTTAGCTTTTTAAATTCTGTTGAAAAAGCTGTTTTTATATAAAAAGGATGCTGAGTGTTAGTAGTTAGGGAGTTCAGGGGCCTGTCTTGCATTTTTTTATAGTTTCTGTTAGTTTAAATTTACACAGTTAGTCCTTGTTAGTTACGCCGTTAGTCCTTTTAATTTTCATAGTAAGTCCTTCGTTAGTTTTAATTGTTAAGTCTAGTTAGTCCCTAGGTTAAGGGACTGCGTGTGTCAATTGATCAAACTTTGTGTTTTTTATTAAACTTTAAATTTACCCCGCCTACCCTCAGTTTTGATTTGTGTCACTTTCGGCCCATGTGTTTGTTTGGTTTGAGTTTAAGTTTATAAAAATAGTTTTTATAAATAGTAAATTAGGATTTTTAGTTTAATTACTTAAATTAGTTTAAAATTACTCATTAAAAATTAGGGCTTTTGATAAAATTAATTTTCTGCATTATTTATAGAATTTTTAGTTTAAGTTTTATATTTTTAAAAATTAATCTTCAAATTTAGTTTTAAAACATTTAATTTTTCAAACCTTTAGTTTTTTTACTATTTTTTACCCTTCTAAAATAGAAAAAATTAGTGACTAAAAAATGTTTTCTTCATCTTTTTTAAAGTAATTTAGAGATTAAATTTAGTTTCAAAAGTATTTTTCTTAGTTTTATCAATTTAATTTGCTATTTTTAGAATTTTAATTTAGATTAATATAGTATTTAGTTAATAAAAAATCCGGAAAAGCTTTTAAAAAAAATACTTTTCTTTTTCCTAAAATTTTCTTTAGCTTTAATTTAGGGTTTAGGAATCTAGTTTACATTTTTAAGGATTTAATTGCATTTGTTTTCTTAAATGTGCATTATTATTTACTTTCGTAATTAGTTTAATTTGTTAATTAGTTGTTTAATTGTGCCTTTAATTTTAGTAGTATAATTAAATCAAAAATATCTCTTTTCTTATTCAAATCAGGATCCAAACTTAAACGAGGTTTCCATTGCACGAGTCATTGGGGAAACGACCCGGGTGATCATACTTACCCGGTTTAATATACGTATTTTATATTATATTATATATATTTTTGAGAGTGAATTTTATCAAGGGTAACTTGGTAACTTTCTTAATTACTCTCGGGATTATATTATATTATTATATTTTACGTGTATAAAACTTACCAATCAGTTTTTGGCGCCGCTGCCGGGGACTTGTGTAAGCGATTCCTTCGTTTTGTGTTTGTCGATTTGGTTTGAAGATCCTTTCGTCCTCGAAAGTTAAATTTTTGTCATAAATCCAAAAATCCAAAAAAAATAAATAAAATATAAAAAGTAAAAAATATTTTTCTTTTCTTTTTAGTATAAGTAAAAGAAAAAAAATAAAAAAAAATTAAAAAAATCAAAAATATAAAAAATTGTCTTAATTCAGAAAATAAAATTCACCAAGTTGGTTAACGAACACCAACAAATAATATCTTCCATTGAGATATTATCATTTCAATTTACGGAGCAATTGCATTATTCCCATTTCGTAATCAACGATTTTACACTTGCCTTTTCGTGTCTCGACGACGTAGGCTCACCTTGAAACGCAATTTTGAGAGCTCGTGATGTAGTGTTATTGGTTTAAGTCTCTTTCGTGTAACCGTTTAAAATTCATTGCTAAAAAAAAAAAAAAAAAAAAAAAAAATTATTAGTGTAAAGTTTTGCTTTTTAATTGTTAGTTTTTCCTTTTTATGCGCACTCGTTTGCAATCTCGTAGACGTCGTCAACAACAAACTCTTCCGGTTGAACCAATTGTTGAACAAAACGTTGTTCCAATGGCCGACAATCGAACGATGGCTCAAATGTTACAAGCACCCATCGAGGGGTATGAAGATGCTATAGTTATTCCACCGATCAATGCTAACAATTTCGAGCTTAAGCAACCGTTAATCAATCTTGTGCAAGCGACACAAATTTTCGGGTAGACAAGATCCCACACTCATCTTCGTTTTTTTATTAAGGTCTCTTCACGTTTAGACATCCAGAAGTTCCGAACACTTCGGTTAAGCTTTTGCTTTTCCCTTTTTCTCTAGACGGTGAAGCCCGAGATTGGTTAGACAAAGAACCACCAAGATCAATTCTCACATGGGACGACCTTGTTTCAAAATTCATAAACCAATATTTTCCACCTTCAAAAACCACTTACTATCGAAATGAGATCATTACTTTTTATCAGAAACCAAACGAAGCCTTTAATGAAGCATGGGAACGTTTTAAAGGACTCCTTCGTCAATGTCCTCACCATGGCTTTTCGGAACTCCACCAACTTGATACTTTTTACAATTCTTTGAATTCAAACGATCAAGATGCCTTAGATTCTGCAGCAGGTGGCAATTTCTTGCGACAATATGCCTCAAGAAGTTTAGCAATTAAGATGCTCAAGTCAAAAAGTTCGTATCAAGACGTCGTGTAATGGATTCAGAGTGAGTACGTATGCTCCTCTTTCTAAATTCTTCATCTTTAATAATTCTTTCGATATGCATACAAATAGCCTTTCTCTCGAGATAAGATGACTATCAAGATGAACCAAATGATGAGTCAATGAAAGCTTTAGTTGTTACTCCTGCACCAATCAAAGGCAGTTGAGGAAGTTGTGTGTTACGTTGTGGATCAATCAACTATTTTAACAATTGTCAGTTTAAACTCGAGGTGAAACGATTTTCCCTGTTTTCAAGATAAAGTCCAACAATTTTCAAACAACAACCGCAGCCATTGGAAATTTTCTCCCAAAGAGAAACCAACCTTCCAATTTGGCAAGTCAAATGAGACCACCGGGTTTCAATCAACCGAATGTCCAAACCAACCAAAACCGATATCAAGGAACCAATTCTAATTTCAACCAAAACCGTGGAGGAAACTTTAATCAAAACCGTCAAAACAACCAGAATCAAGTTTATCAATCTTCACCATACCAAACACCAACCAATAGTGTTTTGAAAACAGATTTTGAAAGCTACGTCAAAGCAAACGATGCAGTATTAAAGAATGTGCAAAATCAAAATCAAGGTTTGCAAAATCAAATGGCAAATGTAACAAGTTTGTTAACAAGCCTTTGCACCAAGTTTGATGATTTAGGCAATACCAACCAAAGTTCAAGTTCTTTACCAAGCAATACCATTCCAAACCCAAGAAATGAAGCCAAGGCAATTACAACTCGTAGTGGTATTTCTTACGATGGACCTCTAATTCCACCGCCGGTGGTAGAAAAGGAAAGAGAGGTGACAAAGGATACGGAGCTACCGAGCACCAAAGACATCCAATCTCCTCCATTGAAACAACCAAAGACAAAGAACCCAATCGAAGAGCCTTCTTTCGTTGCACAAAGTCCAAACTAATTTTGGCTTACCTCGAGACTCATCAAAGAAACGATTCGTGAAAGATGATATCCTTTCTTCAAAGTTTATGGAAAATATTCAGTGATCTTCATTTGAGCTAAGTTTCGCAGATGCTCTTATTCATATGCAAAGTGTTGCTCCGAATGTGCAAAAGATGTTAAAACCACAAAAAAAAAAAAAAAAAAAAAACTAAAGAAAGTTAATTGAGTTAACAAAACACCGTTGAATGAAAATTGTAGTTGCTGTTGTCTTAAAAAGCTTACAGAAAAGACTAGGTGACCCTGGTCGATTTTCTCATTCCTTGTGATTTTTCAGAGTTTGATAGTTACTAAGCCCTTGCCGATTAGGAGCTAGTATCAATCTCTTGCTTTTATCCTTGGAAAAGCTTCAACTCTCAGCTAACCGAAACAAGAATGGTATTAGAATTAGACCGGACCGTACAATTTCCAAAAACCAAACCGGTGTAGCTGAAATGTTTTTTCAAAAGTAGGGAAGTTTTACTTTCCGACGACTTTGTCTGTCCTAGTTTTATGCCGGATCCTCGAGTACCGTTTGATACTTCGTGCGACCCTTTCTTAGGACGGCTCATTGTTTAATCGATGTTTACGAAGGAGAGATTACTCTTAGGAATGATGATCATCGGTAACGCCTTAAATGTGGTGAAGCGCCGCTTTCCATTTCATAAACATTCGAATCATTGACGAAGTTGATTCTAATCGATGTTACCTGTGAAGAGTTCTCACAAGAAAGTACTTGTGATTTTCTGATTCCGTTTGCCTTACAACAATCCTTCTCCGCATTCGATCCGATTGTTTCTAATTCTCACCAACACTTACTCCATTTGGATGAAAGCGATTTTCTACTCTTTGAGGAAGCGAGTCTTTCATAGCAATCGATGATGAACCAGTTTCACCAGTTTTCAATGCTACATACTACGATCCCGAGGGTGACATTCTCATTCTCGAGGCACTCCTAAATAGTGACCATTACCTCCTCTACCTACAAGGTAATTACTTTCCAGAAATAAAAGAGATCTTAAGTGCGTTAACCAAAAGAAGTCTTCAGTCGATTATGCTACTTCTATGAACAAAAGATGAATTCCGAAGTCGGCTTAAAGATATCCTCCGCATCTCGAGTATGCGTTTTTAGAGGAAAATAACAAGCTTCCAGTCATAATTTCAAAAGATTTGAGCCAAGAAGAAAAAACCTCACTCATTAATGTTCTCAAAAACAGAAAACAAGCAATTGCTTGGAAACTTTCTGATATCAAAGGCATAGATCCAGAGTTTTGCTCACACAAAATCCTTTTAGAAGATGATTACCAACCTTCAGTCCAACATCAAAGGAGGGTTAAACCTAAATCCCGATGTATCTGAAAGAAGTAGAAAAACTTCTTGACGCGATTGATTTATTAATTTCGGGATTGTCCGTGGGTTAGTTCCAGTAATTGTGTTCCAAAAAAAGGTGGTATGCCGTTGTCACAATGAAGAAATGAGCTGGTGCCCCGCCCGCCCCCCCCCCGCCCCCACCCCCCCCCCCCCCCCCTACAAGATTAGTCACGGGATGGAGAGTTTGCATTCGATTATCGAAAGTTAAACGAAGCAACTTGTAAAGACCATTTTCCGTTACCATTCATGGACCAGATGTTAGAGAGATTAGCCGGCAACGAATTTTATTGTTTCTTAGATGGTTTTTCAGGGTATTTTCAAATTCCCATTGAACCTAAAGATCAAGAGATAAACTACTTTCCACATGCCCCTACGAAAACTTTAGGCGTACCGTCGTATGCCATTCGGTTTGTGCAATGCACCCGGAACTTTCCAACGTTGTATGAGGCATTTTCACGATATAGAAGAGAAAACGATGGAGGTTTTTATGGACGATTTTTCAGTTTTTGGAGATTCTTTTTCCTCATGTCTTGCTAATTTAGATAAAATGCTTAAAAGGTGTGAAGACACCAAATTAGCACTAAATTGGGAAAAGAGCCATTTCATGGTTAAAGAAGCATTGTTTTAGGACATAAGATTTTAGAAAAGCGAATTGAAGTCGATAAGGCTAAAAAGTTTGATGTAATTTCTTAGCTACCTCATCAACAACCGTCAAAGGAATTCGAAGTTTTCTCGGACATGCAGGATTCTATCGAAGATTTATCAAAGACTTTTCCAAAATCTTCTCGACCATGACCCCTTTTTGAGATAAACACTCCTTTTCATTTTTTCGGAAGATTGCATTTAGCTTCAAACTTTGAAAAGAAAAATAACCGAAGCTCCAATTCTCATTGCCCAAATTGGGGACCAACCTGTTGAACTTATGTGCGATGCAAGTGATTATGCATCGGTGGGTTATAGGGCAAAGGTTGAGAAGCATTTTCGACCTATTCATTACGCTAGCAAGACAATGACTGAAGCAGAAACTAATTACACAACAACCGAAAAAGAGATGCTTGTAGTTGTTTATGCTTTCGAGAAGTTTCGATCATATCTAATCATGAACAAGAGTGTTGTTTACAGGCCCATTCGCTTTGAAATACCTTTTCAACAATAAAAGACCGGCCAAAGCAGATTGCTTCGCTGGGTATTACTTCTCAAGAATTTGAATTTTTAAGGTATCGATACCAAGGTGCTGAAAACTATGCAGCGTATACTCTCGAGTCTTGAAAAATCCCTACGGAAAATATTTTTGATCCCAAAAGAAGTTTACGGTCTTTTCCTTTAGGGACTTTAAGATGTGTTAACTTCCAGTAGACGCAAAGTCCCCGTGGTTCGCCAAATTTGCTAAATTACACGCGGGGAAATTCATTAAAAAAGGAATGTCGACTCAAAAGAAAACAAGTTCATTAAAGATGTAAAACCTTTATTTTTGGATGACCTGTTTCTTTTTAAGATTTGTGCGGATCAATAATCGGAGGTGTGGTAGATGGCAAGTAGCTTTCGAAATTCTGAAGCTTGTCATAATGGACCCAACGGGGACACTCACGAGCCAACTTTACGCTAAGAAGATTTTTGATGCCGGTTTCTTTTGGCCCACCATTTATAAGGATGCCTACGAATTTGTCAAAACTTGTGATGCTTGTCAAAAACAAGGCAAAATCTCTCAACGTGATGAGATGCCTCAAAATGCAATCCAAGTTTGTGAGATTTTCGATTTATGGGGAATTGATTTTATGGGACCTTTTCCGTCATCTAAGGGTAACAAATATATTCTAGTAGCAGTCGATTATCTTTCCAAATGGGTTGAAGCGAAAGCGCTCCCCACCAACGATGCTAGGGTAGTTGTTAAGTTCTTAAAATCCCTTTTCTCCCGATTCGGTGCTCCGAGAGCAATCATAAGCGATCATGGGACCCATTTTTGTAACGACAAATTTGATAAAGTTATGTCTAAATATGGTGTCACCCATCGTCTTTCGACTCCTTACCATCCTCAAACGAGTGGTCAAGTTGAAGTCACGAATCGAGGTCTCAAAAGAATTTTAGAGAGGACGGTCGGAGAAAAAAGTTAGTCTATGGAAAAGCGTGTCATTTACCAGTTGAGCTAGAACACAAAGCGTATTGGGCTCTTAAACATGCCAACTTCGATTTAAAGACCGCGGGCGATCATTGAAACCTTCAACTAAATGAACTCAGCGAGCTTCGTGATCAAGCTTACGAAAATTCGTTAATCTACAAGGAGAAGATAAAGAAACTACACGATTCCAAGATAAAGAACCGAATCTTCAATGTTGGTGATCAAGTCTTGCTTTTCAACTCCCGATTAAAGATTTTTTCCGGAAAGCTCAAGTCCCGATGGTCCGGACCTTTCACAATCACCGAAGTTTATCCTTATGGCACTGCCAAGTTGTCTCATGCTGATGGTTCTAATTTCAAAGTCAATTGCCACCGTTTGAAGCATTACTATGGAGGGGATACACCACCATTGATTATCCCGGATCTCTAGACTTTCCCTAAGGACAACTAGATTCAGGGATCGAGTCGAGCTTGCGACTCGGTGACCAAAAACAAGCCGCTTCGTGGGAGTTCACCCCATGCTTATCCTTTCTATTTTCTTTCTATTTTCTAAATTTGTTGTGTTGAGAGAGGCTTGTACTTTTTCCGATTTCTCGATGTTTGTTGCTTGTTAGTTGTGATTTTTGCAGGATTTTTCCCAACAAATTCTTTGAAGCCTCTCATGTCCGGTTGATTTATCCCGTTCAACTCGAGCTTCTCATCCTTTGTGTGAAATTAGTTTGGGGAAATCCATATCCTTTCATCATTATCGATTAACGTTTATCTTTGCATACTTCATAAACGGCTTAGATTTTCGTAGAGACCCGACTTTAAACATTGAGGACAATGTTTCGTTTTAGTTTGGGGAAGGGAATCTATCGATTTGATGTTGCTTGCTTATTGTTTTGTTCTCACGTACCCGTTTTCCCACAAAAATAGCAAAAATTTTAAATTTTTCAGTCTTGTTATTTAGTTTATATATAAAAAAAAATGTTAAGACAAAAATGTAGGTTTTCCGCTGGTAAGAATAGAAAGTAATTTTTGACCCGATCGTACGTGTAGAGTTCTAGCTTTCTCCCTTAACAATTAATGATGATAGTTTGTGCTAGTCTCATGTAGACTTTAAACATGCTAGACTTGAAATCATTAGTAAAAGAAGACTTGTGCTAATCTCAAGTAGATTTTAAATATGCCGAGTTGGATTTTATATAGGCTAAGTATTTGCAAATTCCTTTTGTGAAGAATAAGAGATGATAGTGTTGTTTACGAATTAGGATGCTAAACAAAGTTTATTTGGAAAACTTAAAGGCTTATAAGAATAACTTGTGATTTTTCTTCCCAGGAGCTCTTAAAATGATTAATTATACGTGTTCTCTTTAATTTTTGCAAATTAGAGTTTTACTCTTAAAAGTCTAATCGACATATTCAGAGAAAAAGCTTTATCGATGATGAGTTAAACATCATTTGTAAATAAGGATTTTAGTTCAAGTTTATACTTTGGTTTTCTAAAAACGAAGTTTTTACTATTTTTAAAAGTAAAAAAAAAAATCTCTCTATAAAAATGTAGTTGATGAATAAAGGATGCAAGTTATAAATCCTTAAGTGATAATAATTAATATACAAACTCCATCGCAATAAAGTACATGGGCATTTGTCGGTTCGCTCCCGATGTGACATCGAAAGAAAAGGTGGAGGATGTATATTTAGGGTTGGTATCATAATAAGTACGCGAGCTCTTGTCGGAGGCGAGGCCGATGTGTCGTTGAAAGAAAAGTGATACTAATTCCTAGCCTAATAAAGTAAATAGAAATAATAATGTTGCAAGTTGAAAAATAAATAGTAAAAGTTTCATTTTCTAAAACCAAGGTATTCTTTTGTGCTAAGGTTTGCAAAAGTCTTCAAAGCTTTTTCATCGAAAGTTCATACGTTTCGGTTAGTATTCTCCGGATGGGGTGTCAAAAGCCTTAGCACTTACCCGATGACGGTGGGATCGCTAGAGAAGAAAATCATTTATGGAACAAGTGAACCAACGATGTCTTGGCTAAAGAGGTTTTTGTTTGCTTTGAGATGTGATCTTGCTAAGAAAAGCTTGGTCGGATTTCATCTATCTAAATATGTGATTTAATAGTTTAAATTAATTTGAACATACACACCTTAAATTTATGATTTATGTCGGGAAGAGGAATTCACAAGTTGTAATTATAAGTAGTCTTAGCATCTTAGTTCGTAATTAACAATGATCTTGTTTTTAAGCTTAGCATGGGAAAAGTGAAAAATCGGGGAGGATGAAGTTATCTTTTAGACACTTAATTGTGCTTTTTATTCTATGATCCTAAAAGTTACCAATGAGGTAATGAAAACAATACATTATGTCAACAAAAATAAATTGTAGTTAGGAAGTTAAATATCAAGAAAAATCATAAAAAGAGAAAAATCTTAGAAAATGGGAAGTCGGGTGTTTTATAACTTGTGATCTCTTAATTCTCTCAACAAAAATCTTTGCTACTTTTCAAAGGTTTAGTTTGGGGAATTTTCGAGGTATTTGGTTATAAGGCATGTGATATTGCGTGAGGACACACAATCGTTTAGTTTGGGGAATTTTGATAAGTGTAAAATACACATATCCATTTATACTTAAAATAACCCAATTAAACCCAAAACAGACCAAAAATGGCAAAAATATGCTTGTATTTGTGTTTTGTGTGTGCAGGTATGGATAAGTCAAAAATCACAAGAAAACAGTCAAAAGCGAGCAAACACGGACACGAGAATCAGAAGAGTTCAAAAAGAAGCCAAAGAATCAAAGTCAAGCCTCAGTCAAATCCAGTCAAAGATGGTCAATAAAAGTCAACAAAGCCCAAATCCCTAGTCCATGTCCTTTTATATCAACCACAAGGGCTAATTTTGCAAATCCTGAAAGTTATTTATAACTTGAAAAAAAAGGAAAAGAAAGAGAAGGACCACTTGTGCAAACTCCCCAAACTCCAACAGTTTTAACTGTCGAAATAAGGGCGCCAAAGGTGTTACTATTCACCTTTCTTCCCCGTTTCTTCTCATCAGGGGTAAATCAATGGGGTTTCCAAAATTAAGGTGCCTTAGGTCATTCTGAGCTCACTAACACAAATGAAAGGGACAATCAGTCTTATCAAGGGGATTACTTAACCTCTCCAATCAAAGGGCCACGTCAACATGGTGGTGATAAGACAAATTTATGTGGGTTTTGTGCTAAAACACTCACAAAAGAAGCACAAACGTCACATCAATGGAATGACACGCTGGCAATCTTCAGGTGTCCACAGCTTGATCAAACGGCCACAATTGATGCTTGAATAATTGAAGAAATGATTGGCTGAGATTAAAAGATTGGAGAGCAGGGCAAGAGATCCTAGAAGCTTCTTTCAGCACCTATAAATAGGCCTCACCTCTCACACACACGATATCTAGGTTTTTAGTAATTTTTAGTCTAGCTTAAATTTGTATTTTTCTTAAATGTAATTTTCCTTTTTCAAGTAATGTAATCAGTTTCTTTAATTAATGAAATTCAGTCTTTAGTGTTTTAAATCTCATTTACTAAGCTCTCATTTAAAGTCATAAGCTCTCTTAATAAGCTAAGTTGTCTCAATAAGCTAATAAGCTCATTTAAAGCTCTTTCAGTCTATAAGCTGAAATAGAGCTTATTGAATTCAGTATTAATCTTATTAAACCTTAATATCAGGTTTAATCTTACATGGATTCTTATTGGATTCGAGCTTTTGGTAAGGGGAGCTTATCTTGGAAAGAGATCCCAGGACTTTTTCCCCTAGCTTATTAATTAATAAAACTAGGGAGCTTGTAGGCTGCCTTTATGGTCCTCTTGTTTAGCTAGAGGAGTTGTAAGTTTCTCTTTCATTTCCTTTAATTCTAGCTTTTACATATTGATATCATTGCTTTCTTTACTTAGATCTGCTGTTGCTTATTCTCTTTGCTTTATTGTGTTATTTTAAGTATAAATTAGATTAATAATCATAGTTTGTTTATCTGTTTTGATTTATTAAATTAGTGTTAGATCTTTGTCTTTACATATATTCTAGTCTTTAAAACCTCTCTAAAAAAACCAAAAAAATATAGTAAATTAGTTAAGATCTTAAAATTTTACTTATTCAGTTGTTTAATCATGATTGCTAAGTTTGTTTTAAGCTAGTTTTTATCTGGTATTTAGAATTTGTTCATTAGATTCCTCTTACAAAGTTTTTTATTAAATCTGTCATAGTCTAAAAGGGGTGTTTGGTTTAGTGCACTCTTGAATTGCACTCAGCCTAGTACTAACCTCGTAGAACTGCTGATCCTTTCTATACCTGATATTTAACCCTTAAGTTAGTACTGTTAGCTTAGATTTTAGCTTGGCAAAATCAGTAGGATTTGAGTTTAGTTTTAGCTTATTATGAATTTAATTTTAGTTTTCATTTTCTAGCTTATTTCATTGCTTATTCTGTTATTAAAAGTCAAATTGCATCAACAGTTCTTTCACTTGAAAGAACTGCTGAAATTTTACACTAGTAGTACTAACCTCAGTTAGTACTGATGTGTTCTTAGCTTAACTTGGATAGATAATTTTAAGGTTTAGCTTACCAAATTCAGTAGGAGTCAAGTTTTAATATAGCTTAATATAGTTTAAGTCTTTAATTTTGTTTTCTAGCTTATTGTTTTAGCTTATTTTGCTGTCAAAAGTCATAAAAAACCTTAAAATTCAAAACAGTACTTAGAAATTTAGGATTTAAATTTTGTTAAATTCAAGCTTTTAAGTCTAGGATTTATAGCTTATTTAGATGGATAATAAGTAGTTTAATAAGTTCTTAAAGTTTTAGAGTCTAGTTTAGCTTATTAAGTTTTCTAGTCTATTTGGAATTTTATGTTTACTTTGATTATTCCTGAGTTTGCTTGTTTATGCTATTTTTCTTAGTAGGTTCAAAAGTTTCTAGCTTTAGTTTTCTTGCATTTTTTAGATTAAGCACATCATAAGCTTTCTTTTTCACTTTCCCTTTTTGAATTAAAGCATAAAGTGAACAGTTATATAGCTAGCTAAAGTAAATATTATGCTAAAATACCCTTCTTTCTGAGGTCAGTTTAGAATAAGCTTTTATTGAGCTTATTTGTGAGTTTCTGCCCAAGTAGCTTTCTATTAATTTTGTTCCCTGTTGTTTCTTTGCAACTTTGCTTCATTTGAGTTTTTATTTTTTAAGCTCTTTTAAAATTTCATGCTTTATTGGACTTTATTGTGTGACCGGGATAGATTCTCAGGGTAGGTAGTGTAATTTTCAAATTTAGTTGTTTACTAAGTTGGCCCTCCGTTAGTTGTTATGTTTCCCCGTTAATCTCTTAGATCTTTGCACCATTAGTCCATTAGTTAAGTTGTTAACTAAGCTTACTAGTTTTAATTAATAATTAGGTTTAATTTTTAATTAGTTTAATTAAACATTTATAAAAAGATAAAAATTAGGGCTTTTTATTTTAAATAATTTTCGGCACTTTTTTTTAGTTTACATTTTTAGGGTTAAATTTTAGTCAATTTGCTTTATAGTTGCATTTCTGCAATTGTTTAATTGTTCAAGTTAATTTTATTTTCTTATCTTTCCAAATCTGATATCTTTGCTTCATTCAAATAAGAATCCGAACTAAAACGTGGTTTCAATTTCACTAGTCGTTGGGGAAACGACCCGTGTGATCATTCTTACCCGGTTAAATATACGTATTTTATATTATATTATATATATTTTTGAGAGTGAATTTTATCAAGGGAAACTTGGTAATTTTCTTAATTACTCTTTTAAGATATTATATTTTATATATATTTTAGGTATATAAAACTTACGAATCATACACATATAGAACCCCTCGCCAATAAGTTTAAGAATAGCCACCATGATAGTATCTTTCAACTTCACATCAGCTCGAAGCTCAATCGTTGCTCTAGCATAACTTGACATACCCCATGATTGCTTGCGCATGTCAGATGTATAGGAGTCAAGCATCAAGGGAGTACCAAGTTTAGTAGCAATGTCACTCATACAATCCTCGCTAAAATTTGTTGGGATGTGCTCATGTCATACAGATATTTATACGGCTAGGAATATGTGAGCCTACGAGGGTCACACACAATATACACTTAGATATCATTCTATTGGTATGTATATAATAATATATGTGTATATTTATTATATATGTATTTAATATTTGATCCAACGGTAGAATACTAAGCGGTCGTTAATTAGTTCGTTTACGATTAATTAACTATAGGGCTTTTTAATTAATGTGTAATTAAAAGTAATTCTACATAATAATTAGTAAAGTCAAAAAGTCAACACCAAGGGTGTGTTTGGTTGTTTGGTTTGACATACCAAGAGAGGGAAAGAAGGAAAACTATTTTATCCCACATCGGTGGGATAGGTAAACTTGGGCGCACTATATTGACTCAAGTATACAGATTTATCATTTGGGTTACTGAACGTTTAAAACAGTTACAAAGAGGTTACTCAAGTATACAAATTTATTTTTTGGGTTACTGAACCTTTACAAAGAGGCTTATTATTTGGTTTATTTACCCTTAAAAAAATTCACTTGTATACATGAGTAACTTTTTTGTAATCAAAAAAAACTTTAGTAACTTAGGTGAACATTTGGGCAAACTTTAGTAACATCCCGTACTTTTTATTTATAAAAAAGTTATAATAGGAATGAAAGACAAAAATATCACCGCAAAACTAGAAAAAGGCGATAACTAGAGAACTCGTGTCTGTAGTTGTTTCCTTATCCTAGTAAGAGGCGCTACACACCCTTGTGGTAAAGTGAGATGATGAAGGAGGAATTGCATGTCAATTTTTCAAGTTAATAAATAGCTTAGATGGCTAGAACTTGAACACACTTCCTTGCATATCTAAGTACTTGTTTACTAGTCCATGCGAATCACATTGGCAATAATGTGTAGATATTCAATAGTTGGAAAGATAAAATTGCAAATTACTTTCACTAGTGAAGGAACACTCACAATGTTGTCAGATCTAGTAGGAGCAATTCATTTTATAAACAAAAATGAAAAACTTGCAATGTTGTCAAATTCAGTAGGAGTTATGAGCTGTTTACCTCATAAGCATCTTACTTAATTTCTAGCTTTGCTTGAAATAATAAATTACTTTCCAAGTGTGAAACATCTTCATTTAGTAAAGAATCACCGTGTATTATCTTATGATAACTTGTTGCCTTGATATGTCGATTCCGTTTAATGTTATCTACAAGATAGTTATGCACGATTCCTTATTAATCGATGGAGTTCTAGATACACTAGCTATGAGCTTGACAATGCCATATTGTCGATATGAGCTTGACACTGCCATATTTTCGATACAAACAAACTAACTAGTGTGGTGTTGTTTTATGCAAAGAAGTTGTACCCTGCACAAGTGAGAGAAATCTTTATTGTGTGCAAGGAACAACTTAGAACAACATGACTAATGGTTTTTCTTGACTGCAAAGTAAGAAAACTATTACTCTACTAGGACTCCTACACATTTAATGTATGTAGCCCTATTAAGAAAATGTGTCAAGATAAAAAGATAAGCTACATGATTATTTTTTTCTTGAAAATCATAAACATGAAGTTTCAAATTAACTTAAAATTACTATTGAGGCCATGTGTCGGCACTTATTTTTACTTTAGTGTAATAATTGTTATGTCTTCTTGTTAAGACATGTACATTAAGTCTTTTACTTGTGAAATGACTTATAACGTAAAGTAAAAAGGTTAACTTGTTATGTTTTTATGTTAAGACATGTACATGAAGTCAATGACTTGGTTAAAGACTTATAACAAAT
The DNA here is from genome assembly GCA_026074375.1 of Tanacetum coccineum. NCBI lineage: Eukaryota > Viridiplantae > Streptophyta > Magnoliopsida > Asterales > Asteraceae > Tanacetum > Tanacetum coccineum. The sequence goes on along the minus strand of BQNB010000633.1, from coordinate 6,087 downwards.
AGTAATGTATTGGATGTTTATGTCTACTTGTTAGTACATACACATTAAGTCGTTGACTTGATCAAAGACTTATAAAAGGCATGAATTTGGCTTCATAGTACTATTGATACCATTACGTTTTAACTTAAGTTGGTAAATAGGAAAAGCCATAAAGTATAAGTTCATCTAATGAATTGTGAGATGTCACTCACTATTTCAATCTTATTGGAATACCATACACTACTACAAAAAAAGCCATAGAAACTGGTCAAAATAGCCCATAAAGAGTGGTTTTGGAACCACTCTCCGAGGGGGGGTATCTCCATGATCGAAACATATGAAAACCGGTTATGCAACCAGTCTCTATTAGAAGAATCGACACCGGTTCTCTACTTAAGAATTGGTCTCCTTAAGGATTGGTCTCCATACTGATTCTCCCGAAACATGTCTTTATAACAACATCCAACCAGTTTTTATATAGATTAAAAAGATATGTTTTAATCTCAAAACCTGTCTTTTTTAATCATTTAAAAAAAGGAATTCTTTAATAAATTCTAAAATTTACAAATTTAACCCACCAAAATAAAGAAATATAAATAAAGCAATTATATATAAACTAATTTAGATGGACCAAGAATGTCAAAATCAACAAATTAAAGTAAATAAAGACAACTTCAATTCAACTTAACATAAAGCAAATACAAAATTCAAATCCAATTAAATCACTAGAATTTAACAAATAACCATAAAGAAAAATACTAGAATTCAACATAATTATCTAGGTCTAATATCATCACAATGTAAACCATGCGCCAATGATCGCGTTCAACTCTTTGTTCTCCAATGGACGCTCATTACTCCACGGCACCTACAAGTAATTTAATGAAATAAAAATATCAGTAATCTAAAAAATAAGAACTCGCACGTCTGCTAGTGATCTGCTGTATTGAAATTCAAGTAAAAAGTATTCAAGAATAGCCTAATGTATTGAAATTTCAAACTACGGGGATTAATGTAGCCTACATAAGTAATCCCCATCTGAGATGATATGCTGTAGAAACAAAAGCAAAATGGCACCGAATCACTACCTGATACATCTCATCATTTTATATCGACTACTTAGTACCAAATAAGAAAAATTCGATTAATGTAGCCTACTTCAGTTCATACCTGAACACCAATTAAGAATAAGAAAAAAAGACTTTAAACACCAAAAACCAACCCGATTAAAAATGGACAAAAAAGTGTCTGGAAGTCGACCTAACGAAGCTCATTTGACCGGTACTAAAATATGACCCTTTTCGCAACAAATCTGTTACCCAACCCGCCCAATCTTTCCATCTTAACCCTGTCTAGTATATACATTGTACTATATCCTATAAAGATTATTAAGAACTGAAATTACCTGTACAGGGAACATGAGAATCAAAATAAGAGAACCCACAAGTGAAGCAACCCCTAACTGTTGGTAAAGAAGAATCATAGAAAGCGTAATTCTGAATGGAGCTGACCATAAGCCATGAAGTTGATTGCATACTTGCTGTACGAAGCAAAGGTCTAATCATCAACTGGCTCTCATTTCTCATATTTTCATAACAGGGAGAATAATAATATCGCATTCCACAAACATTTTTTTTTGTAAGATACGCATACCTGAAGTGCATTAGCATCTGTTGTTATCATATTTGTTATTCTCCCAGACGGAACATTCTTTCGGGCTTCATGGGTTAGCCTCAAGGATTTTCTAAATACAGAAGCCACCTATTAAAACGTACAATATCAGATATTATGTGTATATCATGCTGACTAAAATCTGGTGGGGAGAAAACACAGCTCATAAGCAATAAATAACTTACCAAAATTGATCTTATTCTGAACCCGACCCTTGCTACATTCTGAAAGTATTGAGCTTCACATAGAACTCCTAATGACTGGATGTTGTACAAATAAATTTTTTAGTTGTGTTGCGTTAGTTTTACTAGAATAAAGATATGAATATGAGTAATAATTTACAACATACCACACCAACAAATATTGAAAAGGCGTAGACGTAGCCAATCCATGAAGGATCACCTCGTTGTAATGACTGCAAAAAGTGTAATCATATTATTACACGTAGGAAGAAAGATATTAGAAAAAACTGCAGCTACGTACAAAAAACACACACAATAGATGCATCGTTTAGCTAATAACGGATTAGAAATATGGAACTTGCCTGTAGGAGATAACTTAATATAACAGGCCCGACGAACTGGGAAAGATCATTTCCTATCTACAAGTGATGAGATTGGATCTTGTGTTACTTGACTGCTTCAAGGAATTTGAAATTTGAAATCTAACTGATATACTAGGCCTAGGTGTGGCCAGTTCGACCCATTTACTTATCAATGGGTGCATCCGGGTTATGTTTATACTCTATCGGGTCAAACGGGTAGAGCCATAAAAGTTTGCATAAAAGGACACTGGTCAAAAGGTAAAATAGATTGAAAGTTGCCCAAAGTGCATTTTTAATGCATAAAATCTCCTGAATTATGCTGTTCAAAATGTAAGATTATTACGGAAATAACATAACTTTTGTAACCATATACTGATAAATTTTAAGAAAAAGTGTTTGGTGCCGACCCAACCTGAATTGACCCGTTTGACCCATTACCCAGCCCTTTTTGCCACTTCTAGTTAAGGGAATGAACTCATTACTTTGAAAAGACCTCCAAACCAGAATCTGCAGAGAATAACCAACAGCGGATAGTTAAATAACAATGCCGGTATGTATTTGCATTATCTCAGAATGGTCAAAGTGGTGAATATTCACCTTCCTCCAACTGTATTATTTAGACATCGTAAAAGAAATGGATTTGACTTCTGAGATTCTTTAACCCAACATTCTTGGAATCTACAAGTGGTAACAACTAGTCATCTCAGCTATCATCTAGTGATCGGGAAAACGAACTAAGTAAATTATATAAAATCACAGAGCTATGTACTTTTTACTCAGCGTCTCAGTCCGGTCCCATGTGTCTAATATCCAGACATCTTTTTCTGTTATAGGCTTTCGGTAGCCCTGCTCCATAAGGGGCGTCATCCATCCAAAATATATTCCTACCATAACAATGATGCACGATATTATGATTATTCAGTTTAAACACATTTCTATAGGAGGTGGATATTTTGAACTCATATCTATGAATGCGCCGATTTAAGTTTGTTTTGTTTCAAATACAAAAAAGTAGCTAAAGGGGGAATGCGTCAAATGGTTAGCAGTTGCCCATAGTTTATTTTAAATAATTGCAGCATGTTATATTGTTTTATCTATATAACGATTATCATTGTAGTAGTAATTATAATAGTTTTCTAGTCATAACTATCTCATTTTCATATTTATCAAATCATTCTAAAATACAAAAGACAATGTATTTGCAGGTCAAGTGGTCAACCCGAGCAGAAATGACCTGTTTTCATCAGCAGTATAGTAAAAGATGAACCGTTATATAGACCAGCCAAAACGCTAACTCTAGTTTTATCCGTTTAGATTCTTACTTGAAATTATGTTGGCATGCCTCTCGGGACAAATATGCTCTCCTCCACGAAGTACTTCATACTTGATGTCGTCAATAGACTCGGTTTGAAGTGGGATATAACCCAGGTAAGTATCCAAATTTGGTATGTAAGCAAGAAGAAATATTCCAAACAAAGCCTGCATAAATTTTTTTATCATTTATTAACAAGAAATAAGTTTGTTAAGTGCCAAAAATTTGCTTTAGTTGCCCGCACTAATCAATAAATTATGAACAGAAAGGAAGCACGATCAAAAATACAAGTGTGGTTACGCTTTTCATACAGGTTACCACTTCCTTCAATATATCAGAGACGTGATTAAACTGAAAGGGAGTAAATTTATTTGCCACAATAAAAAAAACTTAAACATACCAACTTAGAACAGAAAATTTACTTGATACAATAAAAAGGAAGGGATACAGACCTTGCGTATAAATATTTTACTGAAAGAATGACACTAAGTTTCATAATATCCGCAACCAAGACATAAAGTACACCAAACTGTACATACCAACTTAGCACCATCTAATCTTATAACATTCACATCATGTTTACTCAAAAATGAAAAATCAAAAATATTTAGTAATCTTGAAAATATAAAATCTAATAATCAAAATAAAAGAAACAACTTACAAAGGGGTTATGGTTCTTCCTCCACCTCTATATTAAAGGAAAACCATAGAGTTGTCAAAATCAGAAGGTCTATTTGTCTATTGCTCATTATGCTGAGTTATTTGTGAATAGTCTCAAATTTATAAGAAGCAGTAGGAGTCTCACTTTGTTAAAAAGCGAGTGGGAGTATTGTAGGTCTTGAATTACTTCAAGAAGAAGATACATAAACCTTCTGAACACACTAGCGAATGTTATACGGAGGCTTATAATGAAAGTGTTGAACCTTAAAATGATATTACTCATATTCATAGATCCGTAAGGATTCCTCATGATAAGTGTTTATATCAATGGTGAGGATCATGAGTTAGAGGATCATAGTGAACCTGCTAACCACAGGAGATGCATTATTAGATCTTAGATCTAATGGATGACTCAAAGACTATGAAAGAAAAGATGATGTCCAAAGGGAGATAAATCATATTCTTGGAATTTGTTTTATCTTTAACCTATCGGTTTAATGATGAGGTTATGATGAGTTTCCTTTAAGAGAAGACTCAAAGAGACAATATTGTATACATATTTATTGCACATCAAATGACATAAGTGTTTACTCATACTTAAGAAATTAACTACGATTAAAACTTCTTCATTTACGAACTTTACATATATAAAGATGATTTGATTGTCATACTTGTTTTCGTAGAAAGAAATATGACAAACTGCATTTCAAAAACTCTTTATTAAATGATTACCTTGCGACTCTTTATTAAATGATTACCTTGCGAGGATGATATGTAATCAAATGAGGTTTTTTATGAATCTAATATAATCTTTACAAAATGCTAGAATCTAAGTACGGATTAAAAGCGCAGATTTAATGAGCATAATCTTAAGTTTAATTATTAAATCAATCACTTGTTGGATTTGATTTTTGATTATAAATAAGATAGCTCATGAGTACATTTGAAAGCTAGTGGGAGTAATTTGTTTTATTCTTCTAAAATTGAATATGTTATTAGACATATTAGAAATAATTTTTCATCTAAGTAAGATTTTATCCCTTAGATTAAATAGAGTTTCTTGTAAGAATTTTAGGAAATGAAACATGCAACCTTGGCATAATATGTTTTAAACATATGTGGTGAATTTAGCCTGAATGCAATATGGAATATCATTAAGTGTAACTTAATGATCTATCTGACTTGGCGAGATTGAACACATGAATGGAGGCCTTAAGTCCTACTAAAGGATTCATTATCTACATCATATTGTATATAGGATTAGTTGTATCATTTGAATGAGTGTAAGATAATTGGATAACATTTGAATCTAATTAAAATATATTAAAAGGAACATTCTGATTAATGTTAAGATTAGGAATTCATTCCTAAATAAAGATACCATGGATATACATTGTGATAATCATAGTAAGATCCTTATAATCAACAAACCTTGTATTTATGTGATATCCAAACATTATCAAAGAAGTGTTCAGAGTTTACGAGATGATACTCAATCTTAGTCAATGCAAGTTTTTCATCTTGTATGATAACATGGCTAACTACACATGCTTGGTTTGAAGAGCATAGTTGCATAATACTATATTAAAAGAATAAGAATGCTTTACAGTTTATAAAACTATTAAGATGATTGTCTCTATTAGGATGTTTTGCATATGTCATGCATCTTAAGGAATGTAATGTGACTAGACTCATATAAGTAATAGTTATAAGTAAGTGCACACTTACAAAATAACAACCATCATATTAATTTAAAGAACTTCACTATTCGTGAATTTTTGAAATAAGTATTCTTAAAGTTCCACAAGATCATAACCTAGTTGAATTATTCATGGAACCTATGTTGTGAATAAGACATTGGTATTCAACTAGGATCATCATGTATTGATCTTATTTGGTATTTAGATAATGGAACTGTAAG